>JAZHYW010065847.1:0-86132 GCA_037355805.1 Ixodes ricinus
CATACATACATACATTTTATTGACTCAGTGGGACTATTAAAGAGGGATATGTTTGCGGGCACATCAAAGCCAGCAAGGGCTTGTGGGATGACACCCTAAAAAAATGAAAAAAGTCCGCTTAAGTGATAAGGTAAAGACATTACCTTCAAAATGAGAAGTCAAAGACAATAAAACTCTCCCCACCCCCTTCCCCGCCCCAACCCCTTCCCCGCCCCTCCCCCTCTCCCTTTCCCGATTCTAGCACAGAGTACTAATTACGAGAAAAAAAATTACAGCATACGAAAGCAATATAGAAATGAACGTAGCAATGTAAATAAAATTAACACTTACAAACGCGAGTCCAAAATAAATTGTGACACAAAGCACTGAAACCGAAAAATAAAATAGAAAAAGAAGGGGCAACATTTAGAATCTGCGGTAGCTATAGCAACTAGCACCTCAGGATCGTCATAAACACACATGGAGCAGGCACTAAAAACTATCAAGGTTAAGACACTTGAGTTCTTTTTTAGAGTCTTCAGTGATGTGACATCAAGAATATAGTCCGGGAGGGCGTTGAAGACACGTGGCACATAAGATTCGCGCGAGCATTTACCATACCGGGTGCAACAACGTGGCACTGCAAAACGAGGAGAGCTGCGTAATGTGCGGGACGAATGTAGCGGTGTCTTGTAATCACTGCTCCAAAAATTGCGAAGGAGGACGGTCTCAATAAAAAGTGAATGAAAATTCGGCAGTTGAAGGCTTTCAAAAATGTCGGCAGTGGCAGAAAGAGGCATATTGTAGAGGATGTTTTTCAGTATGCCTCTTAATAAAGTGTTAACTTTTGCCTGCCAGCGGCCTGAACATATACCAAACACTGTGATGCCGTACCGAAGCACACTGTAGGCAAGCGCGTGGACTAACAAAAACCGAACATTGACGGGCATAAACACTCGTGTGTTATAGAGCATGCAAGATATAGTTCGTAGTTTACCGCATAGGTAGGACATATGAGTGTTCCAGGACATGTCGAAATCGAAATGAACACCTAAATATTTCACGTTGTTAACAGATTTGATCGGGTCACAGTTACATGGATGACAGCTTGAGGAGTGGAGAATAAACCTGAGAGAAGCGTGGTGTCTTTTAAGGGGATTACGGAAGCAAACAAGCTTTGTTTTGGAGCTGTTGATGTCAAGAAGGTTATCCGCAAACCAGTCCATTAGATGGGTAGCATTCGTCTGGAGAATGTTGACTGCACAAGAAAAATTAATATGACGCGAAGTAAGGAGGGTATCGTCGGCGTATTGATAGATCTTGCAGCCATTGATAGCGTGAGGCATATCATTGACAAAGATATTAAAGAGTAGAGGTGAAAGAACAGATCCTTGAGGTACCCCCGCTTTTAAAGAAAGGAGAGAGCTTCTAAATTTTCCAATTAAGACAAATTGAGAACGATTAGTTAGAAAATTTTCTAGTAAAGAATAAAACGGACCCCGGAAACCTAAGCGTTGTAATTTTTTTAGAAGTAATTGATGACTGACAGTGTCGAAGGCCTTAGATACATCTAGGAAGAGCGCACAAGCGAACATATTATTATCGAACGTTGAGTAAAGGTAATCTGAAAAATCGTCAAGAGCCGGTTGGGTGCCTCTCCCAGCCACGAAACCATATTGGGTGGGTGAAAAAATGTCATGTTTATCTATAAAGCTGTTCATCGACTGAAGTAGGTGTTTTTCAAGCATTTGCCCTAAGATTGGTAAAATCGAAATAGGACGATAATTTTCAATTTTTGTTCGCGCACCCCTTTGAAGAGTGGTCGCACAATGGCAACCTTAAGACCATCAGGTATTTTACCGCTCGTAATGAAGTCATTCAACATAACTAGGAGAACATTCTTAATCTTAGCGAAATTCCTTTGAAGATCATTTGTGCGAATACCATCAGCACCAGGTGACTTGTTACCTTTGAAACTAAACAGAAGAGAGTAAAGCTCGGCATCAGTTAACGGAGGAAGAAAAGCTGACACTAGGGATGTATCAGCCAGAGTACATCGTTTGTCAACAGCGGCTCGAGTCACACCAGAATATTTACCAAAGAAGGCATTAAATTCATCTGCTAATGACGAGGTAAGTGAACCAAAATTATTCTCAAGAGTTCTGTCAATAGATTGCTTAGCACCAGTACCTCGAAACTGATTAATCAGTGACCATGTTTTGGCCGAGTTAAGCTTGTATTCTTCAAACTTTGATTTAAAATATCGTCGTTTTGCTGAACGAATGACAGCGTTCACGCAATTTCTGACCTGCCGAAATTCAATTTGCAAATTTGCATTATTAGGAGACCTCCGACATCGGCTCCACAAAACGTCTTTTTCTTTAATTTTCTTAAGGATATCGTAAGTCAACCATTCGTGATGGGGTCTGCGCTTTTTCAAGGTAACAGTTCGTTTGGAAGCTTCAGTGAACGAGTTAAAAACCTGAACAAATTCCGTGTAAAGATCAACGCCACTAGCGGAGCCCAAAAAGCCATCCCAGTCATAAGAGGCAACAGCTTTGTCGAAAGAGACAATGTCAATAATCTGGGCCTGTCTGATAATGTTAGACTCAGGTTCAGAGCTCAAAGTGTATGTTATCCGACAGGCAACAAAGTAGTGGTCCGCCAACTTTTCAAGAATTACAGCGCTGTCAATACGATCACTTGGTGCCCGTATGCAAATGTGGTCAATACAAGTAGAGACAAGATTTGTTCCTAGAAATTCTTCTCGAGTGGGAGCGTCAATAACGCATTCCAGACCAAAGTTCGATAAAATATTTAAGTAGTCGCATACGATCGGTGTCGTTGTCTTCGATACGTCTATGTTAAGGTCGCCTATAATGCAGAGGTGTTGCATGGAGGATAAAGAGGAGAGAGTTAAGTCTAGCTCACCTAGAAACATTCTAGCATTTTCTGAAGGTGGCCTGTAGAAAGAAAGAAGAGATAGCGAGAAAGTGTTGTTTTCAAGTTTGAGTGGAAGGGATTCAATATGAGAAAAAACTAAATCAAGGGGAGAAACGTGCCACCTTTGATGGATAAAAGCAGCGATGCCACCACCACTGCGCGTAGGTCGTATTGAAAAAAATTGGTTGTAGTCTTTGAGGGTATATTGACCAAGCATAGATTCGGGCAGATTAATTTCTGTCAAAATGAATGCATCGACATGAAACATTACATTGCGAACAATTACTCGGAAATGATCCCAATGCTTACGGATGCTCCGGATGTTGACATGTAAACAAATAAAACTTTTCCCCTCTGGTTTGTCTATTAGTGACTGAAATGCGTGAAAACTACTAAACTGCGAAAAGTTACTGCTCATACCTCACACAATCTTAGCGATATCCCCTACGGAATTAATCCGCAAGGGAGCTGAATCTGCATTTTTCTTTGCATAGATTTGAGCGTTTTTTGTCCAAATGAATTTGAATTCCTTCTCTTTCCCCTTGTTCCTAGCCATCCAGAATAACTCGCGGTTGGCACGGGTGAGGTTCTCATTCAGGAACACATTCGGAAGAGTGCCGACACGGTGGAGGCTCCGCAGTCGGCCACGGCATCCCATCCATTGCTCCTTCAGAGCAACCGACGCAAAGCTCACCAGGAGTAGCGGGGCATTGTCAGGTTTTTCTGCCTTTTTGGATGGCAGACGCCGAGCAGAGACAACGTCCGAAGGCTTGAAGTGCGAGATGCCGATCTTGGAGGCCAGGTCACATAGAACCTCACCGAGATTTTCTTTTGGGGTTGATGGCAAGCCTTGAATTTCCAAATTTGTTAGACGACGCTGCTGATCTGCGTCGTTCATTTCTGCTTGAAGCTGGCGTATGGTGGTTGCTTGCTCGGTTACTGTGGCCTGGAGTGTCCCGACCTCCGCTCTGAGGTCCTGTGTTAGTTGTTTCTGAGCTGCAGCTTCCACTACCATAGAGTCATACTGCGCGTTGATAAAAGTAACAGACTCCTCAACTTCTTTTACGGTAGTCTGCAGCCACTCCACAGTGGGCTTTAGCGCCAATAGAGCGTCGACCTTGGCAGGTAGTGTTAGAAGGGTATCGACGCTTCCCTTTAAGCTCAGGAGCACATCAAGCTTTTGGTTGACTGATGCCAGCTGCGCGGAGAAAGCGATGTGATCGTCCTGGGAGGCAGCCTCCACCTCCCCTGCGCTCGTGCGGCCATCCCTGCCACGACATTGCTTGCAGCGCCATTTCTCGCGTTTTGTTGCTCCCATTGTTGTAAAGGTAGCATCGGCAATGCCGGCACATTGTCCTAAATGGAGGGACTTGTGGCAGTCAGCACACGTCATGAATCTACCGTCGGTGGGGACGCACGTGCCACACACACCGCATGCAGGAGATTGAGACATGACGAGGCAGCGAGATATCAGTTTGAAAGGCAAGGAAGACGAAGTTCGGGCTGCAGTAAGAAATCACACGCTCACCGGAACCGATCAAATAATGGATGCCAGCCTTAGCTCGTAACATCAAGAAGGCGGTGATGGTCGTGTCGGCAAAGCGGTTCACGAGGACGACGTGCCGATGTTCGCAGTCAGATGCCTGTTAATGGCGTAGTGCTCGCAGGATGGAAAATGGCGGCGGTCGAGGCCGTGTCGAGAATCTTGTTGATTTCTGGGCCCGAAACTTCCAGGTGGGAGCCTCACCTTGTGCCGTTGAGGCTAGGGATGTCGAGGGTCTCGCAGCAAAGCAGTGAGAGTAGATTAGGGGCCTAGGGAGGGGAATTCAAGATAACATTTTGCAGAGTGATCGAGACATACGTTTTGAACCCCAACCTCCTATAATAATAATAATAATAATAATAATAATAATAATAATAATGTTTATTTACGCATGTAGTTCACTTGATAGTGAGGCGGGTCTGTCAAAGCCAGACAATAGGCTTGTTGGACAAGACCCTACAATTTGTGATAAAAAGCGTCCCCACACACGTAAACTTTCAAGCTCAACATACATCATAACATAAACGATGATGGTCACACAAGCACATGCACATACACAGCACAGTCAAAAATTTCACTTTTACATCGGAGCACTTGCTTTAGTTTTCTTAGTGAGTCCACATTGTAAACATCGTCCGGTAGGCTATTAAATATATAGGGAACATAAAAATTTCGAATCCTTTTTCCGTATTTTGTCGCAACAAAAGGCATTTCATAGCGCTCAGTGTGTCGAAGCGATCTAGATACGACATGGGGTACCTTGAAATTATCACTCCAGAAGTGTTTCAATACAACGGTCTGAACCAATAAAGAGTGGAACAATGGCAAGCCCAAGACTTCTATGATCTCTTCTTCAGTTTACGATATGGAACCATAAACAATGCTTTTAAATATTCCTTCTAAGACTGAGTCAATTTTTTGACCCCATCGTCCTGGGCTGTGACCAAAAATAGTTATTCCGTACCGCAAAACACTGTATGCCAAGGCGTGAGCTATTGTCTTTTTCGTTGAATATGGTATTAAAGATCTCGCATTGTACAGTAAACAGGTACATTTCTCAGTCGTTTACAAAGTTTTGACAAATGGGAATTCAATAATAATAATAATAATAATAATAATAATAATAATAATAATAATAATAATATTTATTCATGAGGGAAAAAATTACCAAGTAAGTAATAATAATAATAATAAATAATAATAATAATAATAATAATAATAATAATAATAATAATAATAATAATAATAATAATAATAATAATATTTATTCATGAGGGAAAAAATTAACAAGTTCAGCATCGGACCTGGTCAAAGCCGCAAGGGCTTGTGGGACCAGATCCAGCAAGAGAAGAAGCAAGAGCGAGCTCGCATATTGGACACACAATATGTAAAAATAAAAGAAGGAGAAGAAAAAGTTCGCACAAAATTGTCATTGCTCCCGCAGGACGAACAGCGGAGTTAGCCACGAAGCCAGCAGATCAGCTCAAAACACAAAAAAAAAGGCACTTAACGGTGCATACACAACACACACACACGCACTCACTTGCACGTCCGTATTGAAGAAAGGCAAAGCAGAAGTCGGGACGAACAGACCAAAACTGTAGTTACAATTAGTGTAGGGGCAACTAAAAAAAAAGGAGCACCAACGAGGAAAAAAATCACTGGGCAAACTCGCATAGGTCTTAGGGCCTCACGATGATGCAGATGAAACAACAATCTACTTCAGGACAAAATTGCGAAACGAAAAGGAAAATAATATCGCAAACAGAATAGTCAATGTTTCACCGATATCATTTAAAGCTCACAGTCACCGTCGCGATACGTCAGAAAAATGTTGTTTTTAGAGTTTTCTTTTAATTTCTTGTTTGAGGTAATGGAAAAAATTGAGTCTGGTAAATCATTGAACACCTTTGGCACATAAAAAGCAAGCGCGTACTTTCACCATATCGCGTTCTCACTCGTGGTATGTCGAAACGAGAGGTAGCCCCTAAGTTCACGCGACGAATGCGATGTGACATTAAATTCGGGCTCTCCCAGAAGTGGCGCCAGATCACAGTTTGGAGAAAGAGGGAGTGAATGAGGGCAGTTCAAGCGAAACCAAACAAGTTAAGCGCTTGACAAAAATGTTGTGTTATACGTAACGTTCTTGAGGATTGCGTGCTTAAAATTCGGTCAATTCCGGAATGCCAAAAGAGTGGACAGTTATAATAATAATAATAATAATAATAATAATAATAATAATAATAATAATAATAATAATAATAATAATAATAATAATAATAATAATAAATATAATAATAATTTTATTTCCCCACAAAGATTCAAAACACAATACAAGATACTGGTCTGCCCAAGCCAAGTGAGGCTTGAAGGGCAAGGCTCTGGCAAGTCGCGCGGCGCAATGAGAAAAAAAAAGGATAAAAGAAAAGGTCGGAAGGTAACAGAACAACCAATACTAGTATAAATATAAAGAAACACTCATACGGCGATACTACAGTGATATATTTGTCAACATTTTTTTCAACTTTCTCCTCGTGTTCGCATTGAAGATGTCCTCGGGAAGCTTGTTGAAAATAAAAGGCACATAATATGAGCGCACTCTTTTCCCATAGCGCGTAAAACATTGGGGGTCACAAATCGCGCAGTATGACGAAGACTTCTACAAGGGACGAAAGGGCGCTTAAATTCGTTAGACCAAAAATGGCGGAGTACGACACTTTGCACAAAAAGGGAAGAGAAATTTGGCAATCTTAAAAACGTGAAGATATCTTCTTCAGATGAGGTCACCGAATTGTACCCAACGCTCTTTAATAAACCCTTCAAAATACGATCGACTTTGATGTGCCACAGCTCGGAGCAGTTCGCAAATATTGTAATTCCATATCTAAGAATGCTGTAGCCAAGGGCGTGCGCAACAGATTTCCTTATAGCAAACGGCATATAGGTTCTATTATTAAAAAGAATACAACTAACGCTTCGAAGTTTCCCACACACGTAAGATAAATGTGAATTCCACGACATGTCGGAGTCAAAAAACACTCCTAAATACTTTACACAATCAACATACTCTAACATAGTGCATACGCAATTGGCACACCCTGACCTATGTAAAGGAAACGACAACTCATGGTCCACCCTCTTTAGAGGATTTCTGAAGCAGATTAATTTTGTTTTTGTTGTGTTCACTGTAATTAAATTTTCGGCGAACCAATCCATGACTCGCGCGGAGTCATGGCTCAGCATACGAACGGCTTGATCGTACTTTAGATGACGAGAGAGAAGGACAGTGTCGTCAGCGTACTGAAAGATGATGCAACTCGATACTCTTGATGAAATGTCGTTGACATACAAGATTAAAAAGTAAAGGTGACAAAGCGGATCCCTGCGGGACGCCAGCTTTTATTTCTACACGCGTGCTTGTAAAGTTTCCTACAGATACCATCTGAGAGCGACTAGAAAAAAATTTTCAAGTATGCTAAAGAATGGACTGCGGAAGCCGAAATTGTACAATTTCCGAAGAAGGACTCTGTGGCTCACAGTTTCAAACGCTTTTGCTACGTCTATGAACATGGCACAAGCAAACAGGTTGTTATCCAACGCGCCGTGTATTAGATCGGCAAAATCCTCAAGAAGCGGCTGGGTGCCTTTTCCAGCCACGAACCCATATTGGCTGTGCGATAGAATGTCCGAGCTCTCAATAAAGTTTGTCATCACAATGAAAAGGTGTTTTTCTAAGATTTCCGCAATGCATGGTAGTATCGAAATGGGAAATAATAATAATAATAATAATAATAATAATAATAATAATAATAATAATAATAATAATAATAATAATAATAATAATAATAATAATAATAATAATAATAATAATAATAATAATAATAATAATAATAATAATAATGTCTTAATTATGTCTCTTGCAAGAAGCAGACGAACTTGCGCTCCGCATTATTATCTCCAGAAATATTAGAAGGAACCCACATCTGCGGAGTAGATGGGGCCTGCAAGTTCGTCTGCTCTTTGTGCACCTCGCGCGTTTGTTTACCCCCTAAATGAGCCCACGTGCTCTTGTTCCCCTCGACCTTAACCAATGGCGGCGCGCGCTTAGTTGCCTCGTCATCTCGCGTTCCCAGTGTGTTTTCTATGTCGGCCTTCGATTGACATTCCTTGCGTTCCGATGCGCGAAAGATGCATTTTGGAACGCTTGCTTGCCGCATAACTTTAAATGGCGGAGTCCTAGGGTACGGTAGTCCAGACAGTTTATACCATGAGCGCCTCATCCCAAGCAACGTGTGCAGTAACAATCAACATGTTCTTGATATAAAATATCTGGAATAAAGCGTCCATGTGGGGACACAGCTTGGGGCGAACGGACCCGTCAGAGAAGCTTGGAAGATTACGACGTTGCCACATGAGAAAGCGACATCCAGGGAGCGTTTGTTTTATATGTGTTTAGGCCGGCTCTGTCTCTTGAGCTGCCAAAAACGGTTTCCGAAGGCTGGAAGCTTCTCGATGTTTTGTTTTTGTGCGTACGGTTGATTTCTCGTTGACCCGCACCAAGAACCTTAGGGAATGATCTCGTCAGGCGTTGCGACATTTTTGCCTATGCGTACTTTATTTCCATTTTTCTCATCAATTATTGCTTACCAATTAAAATCATTGCTACAACATCAATCACAAAATTGTCATTAAATTGTTTCTTAATTAAAAAAAATTGAGAAATAAAAAGAGGTTTGGAACTGTCTGCACCCGTATCTAGCTACAGTGCTCCCCAAAATATTATTGTCACTTGGTTTTAATTTTATTGAGCTATTGCTAATTGCTAAAAAATATAGCAGGCACCGGACAACCTGTCATGCTTTCCCCAGGCGGGACGGGCGTTAAAGATGCACTGAGGAGGTTTCTGAGATCACCTAAAATGGCGATAACTGTGCGGGAACATAACGTTGTGTGGCCGATTTCCCTATTAAAGAGGCAATCAAAGATCGAACACACCGAGGTCATCTCCAAACAGGAAAAGTAGACCAGGACACGTGACCAATGAAAACGCGACATTTCGTTGAGGTTGCAAACGCTGTTATTACAAAATGTGTATGCTTTTGTAGACGGTAAAAGCAAATAAGAGTAGTGAAAAACTTTTAGTTTCGCGGTTAAGGAAACAAAATATACTGCAGTGATCGTCTAAAAAACAACGCTCTATGTTTTATTTTCCTTTTTCTTTTCTTCCGCGGGAGTGATGTGTCCGGTCATCAGCATTAAGTTATTGCAATAAATGCTAGAGGTTTTGGTGGCGCTAGTGTGCTGTTGCTGTTGTTGTTGCATTTTGAAGCCGGCAGCAACCAGTTTAAATTTGACTTCCGGTTACGCATTCCTATGGGAAATCTCAAATGCGTTTTCTCTTCGAGCTCGATTACAAGAGCAAATATTGCTTAGTGTTGCGACAGAATAAACAATGTGGAACGTTTTACAATCGGATGTACAAAATATGTGTCAGTTAGGGCGTTTTTCTTTAGAATTCATGGTGTCGAACAATGTGCTAAAATAGTCCAATATACATGTATAATACGTACTGATGTTGCAGACTGCTATTATAGGGCACGTATTTACGCATATAGTCAATGCTATGAAGCACACAGAGTGAATCAGCTTGAGAAAACACCAAAAGGATGCTAATATATGCCAAATCAAACAATCAAAACAGACGCCAAGAACGAAGCATGGAGTTATAGAACGAAGAACACGTGCTGGATTAGTAACAAACCGTGCATGAATAATCAAAATAAAGCAGTCATCTGTCATTTGAATGCTATTACAGCTTGAATAAACACTACGCACTTTTTAATATTGTTATTTTCGCTTGAATTGACAGCTTGTATTGACATATCATGCTGTACAACATAGACCTGGGCCTCAATTTTCAGCTAACTTAAACATCGCTCAGTAATAAAAACACATTAACTAAATAAATTACACTTTATAATGTGAATAAAGCTGCATAGTACCCGTTACGAGTAAACAAACTACGCTGATTTCTATTATTCCCTGGCGAAGAGAAAAATATCAACGTACGTTTTCCCGTAGGAATCCACAGGAAAACAGGAAAAGTAGACTGGTTGCTGTCTGCTTCAATTAGCCACGGGAAGTCCCGGAGACAATAGCACCAGCGCTTATTAGTAATAACTCTATAGTCGTCAGCTCTTGAGCGCGCGCTCACTGGGTTGAGTCGTAGTCCAGGCTCTGTGGGCAACGAGCTGCGCGTATAGACCTATTGCTGTCTTACCCAAGCATCAAGAATGCGGGATTGGTGTTCCACGCGCCGCATACTGGCCTCAGCAGTAGTAACTTTTCCAACAAAATAAAACAAATGGCATCTTACGCGCGTTCGTCAATGCTCTTTTGGTTATTCACTTCGAATCTCTTGTACGTGGAAGCGTGCGCGTGCGGCGCGTGGAACAGCAATCCCGGCATTCTCCTTGATGCTTGTGACAGCAATAGGTCTATTCGATATATTCTGCGGTTCTGCAGGTCGGAGGCGCGAGGATCCTTCCCTCGCTATTCCCTGACAGTGGTCCTGGTTTCAGAACATGCTCCTCCCAACGCCGGAGATGACCTTTTGCGATCTTTTATTGCTTTTTAAATAGAGAAATCGGCCGCGTATCGTTATGATATAGTGGATCTCTATGATGCTTAGAGCCAGCAGATTGAGTTATCGCCACATTTAGGCGATCTCAGAAATTAAAAAAAAAGAGAGATCCTGCGAAACACAGGACGAAGTCATCCCCGGTTGCCCCGATAAGATTTGGTACATAGTTGCTATTTCATGATTACGCAACGACAAAAAATTGAACAACATTAGCAGATGGGTACTTTTTACAACATATCATATATATCACGTTACATTACAAATAAATAATTGCAGAAAGGATAATAAAGATGTGGTATCGTTACAAAATCAAGATCTGCAGATACATCTAAAAAAAAAGGGATTATATTTTCGAGCACATATAAGAATATTGTATAAGAGATGCTGCCAGTCATTTCATTGTGTTAGAAATGTACATATTTCTTGTCATTTTTTTTCCTTCTGTTTCATTTGCATATACCATGTGTTCCTTGTAAAAGCTGCGCTGTTCTGAAACCTGTATGAGGTACGGGACCTGCGTTTTAATCCCGCCAACCTAAAATAAAATGGCAAAATAAATACAAATACAAAAATACATGAGAATGATCAACTAGAACGCGGAGACATGATGTTCCCGCCCTGGGCCATCTGGCACAAGGACAGGTTCGAAAATATCCACCAGTGCGCCGTTCCTGCAGAGCACGTTGAAGGCCAGTATCCGAAATATGAGAAATGAATCTAGCGATTGACAAAACTCACATAGCGCTTTGAAAAAGTACGAAATAAAAAACGCGATTTGCGCTCGGACATTGACATGAGAAACGTCTCTGCGCGGCGTGTATTTCTCCCGTACAATCTTTTTTTTCTCTTTTTTTCTGGTAGCAGTGGCGGTGCTTTACCCGTGCGATGCATCGTCATGGGGCAGGCTGGACATTATCAGCAGATCTCTGCGCCTCGTTTTATTTTTCGGATGGGCAGAAGCTGTAGCTTCTATGCAAGCTGAAATCAATCGTATCTCGGGCCGACGCATTACGTCAACTGTGACTCTAGGATAGGCTTGCCAATCAACCATTGAACTTTGCTTTCGCGTACTCCTTCTTCTGGAGAGCACGTGGAAACCCTAAGATCTACGACGCCACATTGTGCTTGCGGCCAATGCGCCGAACTAGTCGCAAAGTAAGAGGGTTAGCTTTTTCATAAACTCCTTTTGCAGAGTGCGGCATGTTGCTATATACGTAAGCGTCACAAGAAAGTAAAAACGTACGTGCATCATTAGAGTGTGAAGCGGAACGATAGTTATATTTATTTGTGTATTGTTTTGGCCAAGTATATTTAGTAGAAGTATCAGTATGAATCCTAGATTATATATACGGGTTTGCTCTACCCTTTCGTAGCACTGTCTCGCAACGAAATTGGGATCGGTGCAAAACGTTTACGACTGCATCAGTGAAAACTAACGTAGGAGAGGCGGGGAAGAACCGGAGTTTTAGATTTGGCAATACATTATATTTTGGAGTTTGTATAGTCAAACGGCAATAAATTTGTCTTACAAGACATTCTCTCCTCGCCCCCCATACCATAATATTTTCTCTATCAGTCATAAGGAGTCAACTAATTTAAATAGTGGACAGGGAAAGAGGACGACAAGCAAAATGTTGGGTTGCGTGGTAAGCTTGTGGTTGATTGAGATATTTGACTCTTCAATTTTGATTTATAATTATTTTGCTTGATATCAGAAATAGTGCACTCCAGTAGAAAAGAGTGCTGTTTTTTTTTCGCGTCTATTCGGCATTTTTCAGCGTGAACGAACTGAGTGGCCATTTTTGAGCCAACACCCTGTCGCTTGGGGGAGACAGCCGGCGGGCGGAAGAAAATTGGCTGATCTCCACGAACGGGCCGCAATCTATGTTTAAGAGAAGCAAAACTCATGCAAATCACTGAAAGCAATGATAGTAGGACATTTAAAAAAATGGTTTGAAACAATATTAACTGTGTGCATGGCTGGTACTGCCGAATGTTCCCTAAAGTTTCTTGCAGTTGCCTCTATTCGATGGTGTGATGTTGACAATTGCGATGATTATATATATATGAAAATAATACTGACGGTGATGATGATGTTGGTGCGAGTTTCCCTCGAAAGCAGAAGTGGCAAACTCGAGTCAATGTTCTGCTTTCCAGGCATGTATGGCTGTTGTTTCTTTTTTATTTTTGTTTTGTTTGGTTTTAAGCGTCATATAATGTTACGAATCAATATTTAGTGGTTTGGAAATGTAAGAAATCGTCGAGCATTAGTACACTGATTTTACGATTTTAAACAACTACTCACCGCGCCTCAAGGGCTCCTGATCCGCGGGAACGAGGATATGCACGGCGCCTCTAGCCACCCGGGCAACCACCACCATGAATCCAGAGGAGGCCAGGACGACGAAAACCCCAACGTGTTGCATGTGCCTCGCCAACACGGGCACAAACACAGCGGTGAACGTGGCCTTCGGTTCCCGCTGAACCGGGCAGAAAACAACCTCATTCTATCGGGATGTGATGCTCTTGTTCAAGGGGAACCAAGGCGTAAGGAACTCTTTTTTTTTCATGCAAGTTTATGTCAGCGCAAACGCATTACTACTGAGTTGAGTTCAATAAAAAATTAAAATTAAATCGGCAGTTTATTGTCCATCGTGAATTCACAGCGGTTTAATTATCCAAGACTCAAAATAAAACAAAAATCGGTTCGAAATATTTTACTAATTGTACCATTGCTTAAAATGAGCATGAGCCTCGGAAACATTAAAACTGAACAAGAAATTGGGGAACGTGGTGCAGTATTAGCTTGCTGCCAATCTTCTCCATATTCACCTGAGAAGCATGTGTGATGGACAAGAATGGTGGACTGAAAAATGGTGAAGGTGCCCTGAGTGACATTCGGAGCTTATTTTTTAATACCTTATTTTTCTTGCTTCCAAACTACTGCCCCCCCCCCCTCCCCCCCCCCCCCTCTTTTCCTGATGGTCCATTTGCGCTTTCGCCCCTTGGTTGCCCTCAGAACGAAAAGCTTTTCAATTTGATTTTTGTTTTTGTTCTCAGAAGAACGAAGATAATTTAATTTGATTTCAATGTTTTTAAAAGCATATCCACATACTGTATGTACATGTATGCCGATACAAAGTCACACTTCAGCGTGCGATGTTCACAACCCACAGGGCGCAAGTGCTCCCCATTTTAGCAGGCAAGGATAGCAAGCCCCAAACTCACGCACGTACGCAAAAATATTGACCAGATGTTCTTGTTTATATTAAGGGTTTACATAGTTGACGCACATATTAACTCAATAGACCTATTGCTAGTCTTACTCCAAGCATCAGAGAGAATGCAGGGATTGGTGTTCCACGCGCCGCACGTGCTGGCCTCAGCAGTAGAAAATTTTCTAAAGCAAAACATAAAACAAATGGCATCTTGCACGCGCGTTCGTCAATGCTTTCTTTTGGTTATTTACTTCGAATCTTTTATACAGGAAAGGCGTGCGCGTGTGGCGCGTGGAACACCAATCCCTGCATTCTCCTTGATGCTTGGGTAAGACAGCAAATGGTCTATTTAGCATTTCGGTTTCGACGTGGTAAAGAATAAATATATATTCTAGAAAAAATGTTTGATTTGAAACAACATTTTGTTTTCTTCAAGTATCCGAAACAGAGTAACGACTTTGCAATCTGCCGGGTGCGACCCAACACTGCCCTTCCAGTCGATCAGCAAGCAGCCAGTGAACGGACTTATCAGCCTCTGGCAGCAGGTACATCACCACTACAAACTATATGTATTCTGTCCCGAAAATAACATCATAAAAAGCGGTTGTCATGATACCTATCACGAAGTTAACAAGAGTTACCTTTGTGGGGAGAAAACGTTAAGGTAAAAAAAAAACAAAAAAAATACATACCTTTGGAGCGGATACGGGCATGTTTGTTTTAGTTTTTCTGGTACAAAAAATCAGAATGCCATGTTAACATGGCGCATCGCTACTTGTGCCACGCTATGTGTACAAGTCTAGCCGGGAGGCACCAGCGTGTACTGGGTGACACTGTTAGTGCAAACACGGCATTGGCGCTTATTAGCATTTTATTGAGACAGTATATCGACGGACAGACGGCTTTTTGTATTGCCTGTGTCGTTGCCGAAGGACGAGCACATTTCCACTCTCTCAGGCTGCGGTAACATTGCTAATACATCATACAAAGGACAGTCCGCAGACGCTTTCTGAAGCCCGTTTCTTCTTCTTCTGTGCAACAGGAAACCAGCGAAAACCGCCGATCGCATTGTTTGTGCCAACCGTGTGTCGCGGTGTGCTTACTTGCATGAACCTGAAATCGACGTGATTGCAGAAAGAAAGCAAGGATCTGAACGTGCACGCACGTCACTGGGTTCAAGGTGGACGCAAGTGCACGTGACCATCGCGCCTACATGCACGGCATGCACGTGCACATCGAGGGCAACCTGACTGACAGCTGCCAGTCGACCGGGGCCCATTTCAACCCCACCGGCACTGTGCACGGAGATCGCCGAGCGCCATCATCAGGTGGCCTACGTACAGGCATTGCACCATGCACTGAGTCAATTGCGTTTCTGTAAAGGAGAAGAAAAAAAGCGGTCTTACACACCCTAAAAAAATCCCATGCGTCTACTTTCCCGCAGCACTCAGGAGCCAATCACTGCACTTACGGAGGCAGCTCAGCGAGTGACGATGACGAAACATAATGTCTAGACGTGGTTTAGACCGAAATCCGTGCAATGGTGTTGCGACACTAAGCAATGGAAGCATGACGTTTTGCATTGCTTAATGTCACCACTCAGACTGCGTTTCTTGGTTTAAACATATGTTTCGGCATTGTCATTCACTCAGCTGCTCTCCGTACGTTGCTGTGATCAGCTCTCCGAGTGTTGTGCGGGAAAGTAGACGCACGGTCTCTTCTTTAGAGTGCAGACCGCGGGAATACCTAAAAGGAAACGAGGTATTTTTATTCGACTCGAAGCGTCGTTTACGAACAAACGTAGGAGTAGTGCCTCACCACACGGGAACAAACTGCTTCCGCACCATTCACGAGGGTAAATCCCGGCGAATCATCGCGAGGGTGTTGGAGATATTCCGTATGCTAAGAAAGGAACACTATACTCTCTGTCGGGGGTTAAGAAAAACGGCATAAGCTCCTCCCACAAAGCCCTTCACTCTTTAAGCTTTAGCAGAGCCAATGCTGGAGAGCAGGCGAGAGGGTTAGCTTTCTCCACCTCCTCTCAGGCACGTAGCCAGGATTTTCTTTCGGGGGAGGGGGGGGGGGGCGCCCATGACAAAATGCTGTAAGTGGGGAAGGGGGAAAGGGAGGCCCCAGCAAAATGATAAATTTCGGGGGGGGGGCCCGGCGGGGCCTCCCCCCCGGATACGTGCCTGCCACCTCTACAGCGTTTGCACTTCTAAAGTGGAAAGTAGGCATGACTTTTGGGGAGGAACCTGTCTCGCTTCTCTTGACCCCCATCAAAGCACGTGCAGTCCACTTATGACAATAATGAGAAACCCCAAAAATGCCATCGTTATAACCGATTATCGTTGTCTATCTTGACTGGATACCCCACGCAAGAACGCACGGTCCTCCAGGAACTGATCGTTACTATAGCGGTACATCGTTATATGCGGTATCGTTAGCAGGTGGATTGCACCGTACAGACCAACACTCAGGCCTGACGTCACGCCGCTGCTGTGGAGCAGTTGTAGGAACTGCGCATGCGTAAAAACATCTCTTCGCGCGAATTTGATTTCTGCGCACGCGCAGTGCCCAAACCAGGCGTGGGCAAACGCTGACTTGTTAGTAAACAGCGACGTTATTAGAACAACTCGTTCTGGAACTCCGGCTCCGGAGTGGGGGTCCCTTTTGCGTGGCGCCTTGTTAGAGGGCGCGCGCTCCGCGACGGCGCGGTTCTGGCCTTTCTACGTACAACAGCAGCAGACAACTTTCAAATTGTTTCTGCTGCTGTTAATAGTCACATCTTTACTTTCTTTACTGGCGAAAGGCAAAAACTCAACTCAAAACCATGGTGAACCTGGAGAGGAGTCGGGACTCAAAAGCAGCCGCGGAGCAGTCAGCAGACGAAAACGCGTGGATTAACAAAGCCGGCAGCGCCACCTAGCTCGCAAAAAAATCGGACACGGTTTCGGGCCCCTACCAATGCGCTACAGCGTTTATGGGAGTTCCATAACTGAGTTGATCTAGTAACGGTGGTAAACAGTGTGTGGATCTATAAAACGCCCCGCAATACCCACCTCGTCGAGTAGATCACCCGCACACAAGACTAGCGGTATCACGCAGTACAAGGTCGCGTATGTCCATTCATTCAGTCAAAATACAGCTGGGCTCGAAAATGTCGTTAGTATTATACTATACTATAAGTATGTGGTTAGAGAAACCCCAGTGGTGGGTTTGCTCGTGCATTTATTATTCGTGCTTCTTTACTCTATTTTGCAAAAATTTGCTCGAGCACCTGCGAGAGTTTTGCGTTAGGAACACAAATTTAAGTACTTTTATGTTTCTAGGCATGTCGGTGACTTCAGGAACATAGCGTGCGACAAGCACGGAATAACGAACGTGGTCTTCACGGACACCGTGGCGTCGCTCACTGGGCCTTCCAGCATCGTGGGACGCTCTATCAATGTGCGTGTGTACACCGGCACATCTTAGGTTTCTACATTTGTCTTGATGAGAAGTGTTTTTTTTTTGTCTCAATGATGTGCTTTTACTCTCGCAATTTTATTTCATTTTGATTCATTGTCTATCGATGATTTCATTAGCTCATTTACTACCCGTATTCATATCATACGTCGCGCCTTAACTCTTCTTTTACTTCGGTAGTAAGTTGCGCGTAAATTTGGTATCATTCTCCGCTTTCGTGTTGCCATCGCTAATGTTAATTTCAATGAACGTCTTAAAACAAATTATGAATAATTTCTGAGCAGCTTGCGACATTAAAGTGCACAGAGTTGTCAGTTATTCAGTAACGCACAATCCGAAGTGGTTTTAATGGGCATTTGAATTATTTATCTCTCAAGCTGCGAATGGGATTGGGAAACACAGGGCGTTCCCGAGAAAAGAAAACCGTGATTTTCGGAATATATAAAATAAACTATGCATCGCAGAAAGCGCCAACTCCATGAGGATGTGGTAGTAGCGGTTGAAATATAGGACGCTAAAGTTTGAGAACATGGCCTTACCTAAATCAAAACATAATTGAGAAAAAAAAGAAATTTATCTATCAATAAAATTGTGGGCACCAAGCTTTTATTTCAGGGAAGAAAAAAAAATCTTTTCAGCAAGAACGCATGCTGACAAGTATTTTTCACTTACGGTATATAAATTCCTCACGCGTTCACAATGTCAGATCTCGCCTTGACGATTTTGGGATTAGGTGGAAGTCGGTTCATAAAAACATTTCGCCTTGCTCATTTTTTTTAAATTCGGGTAACGACATGTTTTCAAATTTTCCCGTTTAATCCTAACCGCTAGTGTCAGCTCGCGGAATTTGAGCTCTCTTTAATGCATCGCTTACTTACCCGAGCCTAAAAACACGGCTCTTTTTCCACGGCAACGCCCTGTTCATGGGAACGTTCATGCACTCGTTCAACCGAATTACTTTCAAAAGGCACACGTCCACGTCCGTGTTCACTACTATAAAAACATGGCACAAACTGTCCGATGGAGTGTGCGACGAAACGCCTTCGTGCCGTACCAGATCCACGCGCATATGGACGACCTGGGCAAGAACCCCCACATCCCTGCCAGCGTGTCCTCGGGCAACGCGGGTCCACGCATCGCGTGCTGCGTCATCGAGAAGGTGGACAAGCTGCCTCAGCTGAGCACCAAGACAGCGCGTCGCATCCTCAGGGACATCATGCAGCCGTTCAGCGACATCGAAAACGAATGAGAGAAAACGTTTTCGCGGGGACGTTCACATATACGTATAGCCCTGGGACGGATCGCTCGATTGCACCCGTGCCAGCCACAGCATTGTAATCACGCGCGAATTGTGGAACTTGTTTTGTTCGCTTTGTTTATTTGTTTAGACACAACGTTTAGGGTAACAAGGCAAAAGGCAGATTTTTTTATGCCCGGCGAGGCCCTGTTATTTGTTTACACTCGGGTAACAACAACGAAACAACACCAGAAAACACAACAACAACAAGGGACTAAAAGAGTGCACAAAAACACGCAGCCTGTCTTCCTGATGATATCGCAATAAAGTTTTTTTTATGCATGTTCATACTCAGTAAATATCAGCAGGTTAGTACAGTTGTAAGTAAACTACACTATTGTGAATGTATTCCCTTGATTTTGAAGTAAAATAAAATCCGCCATTTTCATTCGAAGTTTTGTCCTTGATATGTCGGTCACCTAAAAACTATCCCGGCCGTTAAGAATAGAGTCCCGAGGCACAGACAAAAACAAAACTAATACAGAAAAACAAGATATCGGACTGAAGAGGAAGCCAATCACCGACATTTATTATCAGCACTCAAATACTTCGGAGAGACCGCCGCGAAAAGGAGCAAGGTTGCGGCAGCGCGAGATCTGAAGTCAGGTCTGGGACGATAACGCTCTCGCGCTTCTCCGTCTTCTTTTCTTGCACTGACAGCTTTCCAGAAGGCGGGAATTCAGCGAAAAATACTTGAGGGAGCGCCCTAGAACTTCCGAATTGTTTTCTCCCTACGAGAAGAGATGTACGCACAAAACCCTTTTAAAGATGAGCTGCGACTACAAATCTCGAAATCTCGAAGCGTAGTTTCAGCTACAGTAAAACTGATTAGCCATAGAACAATAGAGTGGGATTGCCATTTTCCAGCATCTTGCGAATATTCTGAGCCCCTCGAAAATGGAATGTTCCAAGCTTCGTACGTAATCGAAAGCAAAATATATTTGAAGGATAAAAGCTAAAACAAGAACACACACGCTATATTTGCACTGAAAGGAGAAGAAACGAAACTGCTAACTGGGGCCAAAAGGCCAAAACTTTCTACGAACTTACGGCATAGCATCGTGTGCAAAGCCGGCACAAGACTGTGCTGACTGTGGCTGGACGCCTCAGTCTTATCGCATGTCCACATTGCCCTGAAATTCTAGCCGCCTCACAAAAGATCCGCCCTATCGGGTTCTTTTTTACTTTTGTAAACTCCGCTACGTTGGAAACCTAACCTTGCTCATCATGTCTACCGAGTGCTTCCGTCAAAACAAGCACGTGTTTGAGTGTGCGAAATGCAGAAGAAAAAAAATGATGTCGCACTGATAATTACTTAGCTTGCGTTTGCGTCTACAGTATTCAAGTGCGAACAAACACGTATACGGCTCGGAGCAATACCACCGAGAAGGCAAGGCCAGCGCGTGACGTCATCGTAAGTGGACCCCCGACGCGCCCCAAGCAGACAAACATGCCGAAACTCGTCGCCACATAGCGCTATCGTTGCTCTCGTTGTGAGATGCTGCGAGACGCGCTGGCAGCGATATTAGGAACTTTTAGCAAACCGCTACCGTGTCCCGCGTACCGCACAACCGGAGTCTTTGAAGCATGCTTTTAAGCACGCGCCCCACGGTTCACGAGCATCAAAGAAGCGCGCCGGGGCGCATTACTAAAGGCGGATGCACGCGATCATGTAGGGATGACATGGGGCACCGGCCTTGTCCTCAAGGTGTTCTCTAGGTGTTCGGAGTTCGGCGTTCGCATTCGAACAGTGAGTAGAGACAAAGGCAGCTAGCATCGCGTCTACCCACTAATCACTCCAACCAGAGCTCGGCGTTCTTGACGTCCCCACCTGCTCTCACTTCCTCCTCTCCCTCAGCTTCTAGCCGCATAGAAGCCTAAGCCTAACCGATGGCCGCCGCCTCTGGAGCAACGTTCATGTCTGTGAAGCCTGATACAGACGGCAAAGTCACCACGGAGAAGCGTTCGCCGTACAGAAACATCCAAGCAACGCAAAAGCAGCTTCGTGAAGCAAGCATGAGTCGCTGTTGTCCCGGTGTTCCGGTCGTTGCTGTCGTTTTGGCTGCTCTCGACGACACCGACATAAATGTGTGAACCAGCCTTAAGTACCAGAAACAGAAACCGATCCAAGACGCGGTTATGGTGAGCTCTCCACATGAGAAGTGCCCTTTATATAGCAAAGTGGCAATGTCCAATTTCCGCTCTTGAGACGAGGGATCGAGGTCCATAGGTCCATAGGTCCTATTAGCAACGAAGACAGCTTTAGAGAAAAGGAAATATTGACAGGGTTTACAAGTAATGATGCCCCACAAAGAGGTATAATGTTTTTTTTTCTTCTTTTGGCATGAAAGGCGGCAATACAGAGTGATTTCTATCGCGCATCCTCAACTTTCTTGGACATCAGCGCCCCGCCGCATGCACTAAAATGAGAATTTCAACTGAACAACAAACATCCCAATGTTCCCCGAGAATATTTTAGATGACAGTCATTATATATTAATAAGCAGCAAATAAACTTTCGGACGCGCATTCTTTTTATTCAACAGATCTACAATTTTTTTTCATTGAATCCTATAGGCTACGTTTACAAAATTATGAATTTCTAATTTTCGTGACAAAAAAGCCTAATGTTCCCGAGGACTGCAATTGCCTGGGTATCGCAGAACGCAAATCAGTTAGAATTTTGACATTCCCACAACTTTTTATTCCACGGAATGTCCCAGAAAGTTGGCCATAGAGAAGTACGCATTCATGCACAAGTAAACTTATTATTTAAATAAATGTTGGCACAAAAAAAAAGGACAGAAAGATATGAGAGTGTCCCGATATTTCAGGAGCGGTAATTACTTTTCGGAATGCCATTTGGTCCATTCTGTTTTGTCTGACTGTCAGATAACAGAGCCGCTTTACGATTACGATCATTGTTCGAAACCTGTTACCGATTCCTTATTTTTAAAATTAAAGATCCTTAAAATTTTTATAAAGAGGACAATATTTTTTGTTTGGCATTAGCTTATCTGGGTTCATTTTGTTACATCGCTTTATTTTGTCAATAAAAAACCTAAAGAGCTCTGTTTTTCTGAAGCTACCTCCGAAGAGTAAGTGAATTGGCTCATTGACATATAACATGTTTTCGTTTCTATACTACAATTGAGATTGTTTTTCAGATAGATATCAGTTTTTTTATTAAAACATTTGTTTATGATCATGCTAGCTAAAAGACTCAACACGGGCGCGTCAAACGTTTCCGTGAATCAGACAAAAATAATACGGAAAGGCACAATAATTTTATTTTTAAATATGTCATAAAGTTACAAACACGCTGATTAAGTTTCCATGAGTTTATTTTATAAAGTTATCATAAAGTTACAAGCAGACTGATTAGTTTCAGTGACTCGTCACGCGTGTGGAAAGTTTGTACAGCAAACTCGGACATCACAGAGCCAAAACAAAAAAATCTTTCAATAAAAACGAGAGTTGTACCGCCGTTCCTTTGTGTAAAGTCCTCTGAAATGCGCTGCGTACGCACCCTGAGGTTAGTATTTGTCTTGCATTGGCCGAACCATTCTAGAGCGAACATAAAAAATAAAATAAAATAATGAAAGACGTTTACAAATCTCTGTAAGGCGAAATTAGAGCGCAGCTCTTGAGAAGGAGGAGGGAGGGTACGGAGGAGAGGTTATGCCCCTCCTCCTCCTCCTCCGTACCCTTCCCTTCTCCTCCTCCGCTGCTCCTCCTACGTAGCCTCCCCTCTTCCCGCAGTTTCCTCACTAAATTTAGCTGGAAAATTGACGCCACTTGACCTCAACACCAATTCAGTTTCCCCGCTAAACTTGGCAGGGCGGTTACGCCGACGGCGACTGAGACGCTGCTATACGCGGAAACGTGCACCTGAGAGGTGCGCTGTAAAATATTGTGTTTATATTTTTATTTTGTCCCATACCGGATATGTGAACTACGTGGTTGAAGGCGAGGGTAAACGAAAAAGTTCCATACATGGCATCCACTGCACGTCACATCAGAGCCTATTGTGATGGCCTTGCTGCTGAGCGCGTACCTTCTGCAGCATACAATTCGCACCGTCGAATTCTTTTTTTTCGGCAAGAACAAGTCAGAATGACCACTATCATGGTGCGATGACGACATGTGCAAGCCGTGTATGCGTCCGAGCCAGTTTCGCGGTGCATAAACGCGAACACCGCGTTAGCACAACCGCGACATCGGAGCCTTGTCGCAATATCTCGCCACGTATGAGTGTTTATGACAAACGTTTGCCACTTAGGTTAAAGCTCTGTTCTACTCCGACGTGGAGCGTATAGCAGATGCGACATAGGGCAGCGCACACAGATACTGATTGGTCGCAGATATCGAGTTCCCGCTGGCTAAAACGGAAGTTCGAGGCGAGTTGGTAGTTCATGACGCACGAGGCACAGCGCACCCGTAACAAACACTAGAACAGCGTTCACAGTCACACCAAAAGAAAGAAAGGGACACTTACACAGCGCTGACTTCAACTCTTTGTATATTCCTGCCCTTTTTTCTTCTTTCACGTCTAATGCATAACCTAGGCCTCATCTTTTTCTTTCAACATGTCCAGAGTTCTTGTTGATGGTGGCCAAGTTCTGTTCTCTGAGGCGGTGGTTTAAACACCTACCCGTCTGTCCGATGTATGTTCTTCCACAGGACAGGGGGAAGGAGTAGACCACATTTTCAGTACATCGAACGAACTTATTTCTGTGATTCGTTGTGCATACGAGTACCCAAGGATCTTGCTTGGCAAACACATATGGCGATTAAGGTGACAAGGCCGTTACGGTCAAGGATGATGTCTCAAGGGCCCGATGTACTACACAACGAACCACGAAAATAAGTTCGTTCGATGTACTGAAAATGTAGTCTACTCCTTCCCCTGTCCTGTGGAAGAACATATATCGGACAGACGGGTAGGTGTTTAAACCACCGCCTTAGAGAACACTAACCTAGCCACCATCAACAAGAACTCTGGACATGTTGGCATACACATTCGGGACTGTGGGTGCACAGCGGAACTTGACAAGTGTGTGGTGTTGGCAAGGAGCCGAGACCAGCTCACAAGGGAAATAATAGAAGCGGAGAAACATTGCCAGGCAAAACGGCAGGTGTATTAGCAATCCATCTATTAGCGGCGAGATGTTTCGGTGGCGCCCTCGTATGGTTACCTTTCGTGACGTCATTACCTTGCGAACAACAAGTTCGATGGTGTTGGCAATTAGCATGGCGGAAGCTTGAAATCATAGCGTTCTTGAACCAACACTGTCAACACCATCAAAACTGAAGTCTCCTACGTTCCTCTTATTTCCGTCTATAAGAACTCCTCTGCTGACGTCACATTCAGCATTCTGGCCAATCGCGGAGGCCGACCACCGCGACGCTTTCGATCGCGCACGTCGCCAATAGCGCTGTCACAAAAGAGCTGGATTACTTAGCTTTGCATCATTGATCTACAGTAATTTTTAATTTTTAATTTTTAATTTTCAATTTCTAGCTTAAAACCTTTACAGTTAACCTTCAGCAAAGAAAGAAAGAGATGAGGCCTAGGTTATGCATTAGACGTGAAAGAGAGAAAAGGCGGGAATATACAAAGAGTTGAAGTCAGCGCTGTGTGAGTGTCCCTTTCTTTCTTGGTGTGACTGTGAACGTTGTTCCTGAGTGATTTGTTACGGGTGTGCTGTGTCCTGGTGCGTTCCCGCTGGCCTGCCGCTGAAACGCGCGCGCTTTCTGCGCTACACTCTAAGAAAAGTCTGTGCGTCTACTTTCACGCACAACACTCGGAGAACCAATCAGCGCAACTTACGGAGGCAGCTCAGCGAATGACGGTGCCGAAACATCTGTTTAGACCAAAAACGCGGACTGAGTTGTGACATTAAGCAATGCAAGCGTGACGTTTTGCATTGCTTAATGTCACAACTCAGACTGCGGTTTTTGGTCTAAACATATGTTTCGGCATCGTCATTCGCTGAGCTGCCTCCGTAAGTTGCGCTGATTGGTTCTCCGAGTGTTGTGCGTGAAAGTAGACGCACAGACATTTTTAGAGTGTACCCTGCGTTCGCTGTGCTCAACGTCGGAGAGAGCCTTTAGTACCGCATGTAGGCACGTTAAATTACACTATAAGCGACTGAAAACTTAAGAAACGCAGGGCGTGGTGATCCCCGTGCATCTCATTATCGCTCCGTAGCCAATGAGAATGCGGCATTGGCCAGTAAGAACGCCGAGGAACAAATCACGAAGCAAGAAGCGTTAAAAGACTACGGAGCGATAATCAAAGGCGCGGGGTCCACGCCCTACGTTTCTTCATTGTCAGTCACTATTCACACTAAAAAAGAACACGAAGAGAGCCTATCACGGCGAACAATACCAGGATCCCAGCGAATGACAAAGCCCAAAAAACAACAAGAAGCAAAAAAAAAAAAAGAGATGTGCCCAGGGACATCCTCCAATCTTATTGCATTTTCAGCTTCCTGGTTCTCTGGGAGTATTATTCGCCGTGATTGGCTGTCTCGTGTTATACAGAAAAGTTAACCCACAAACGCTTTTGTTATTTTTTGTTTCAGCTTAAGTATAGACGCAGCCGGCGCTACACCCTAAAAAAGCCCATGCGTCTGCTTTCCCGCACAACACTCGGAGAGCCAATCATCGCAGCTTACGGAGGCAGCTCAGCGAATGACGATGCCGAAACATCTGTTTAGACCAAAAACGCAGCCTGAGTTGTGACATTAAGCAATGCAAAACGTCACGCTTGCATTGCTTAATGTCACAACTCAGACTGCGTTTTATGGTGTCAACATATGTTTCGTCATCGTCATTCGCTGAGCTGCCTCCGTAGGTTGCGGTGATTGGCTTTCCGAGTGTTGTGCGGTAAGTAGACGCACGGGATTTTTCTTTAGAGTGTTCCGTTGACTGCGTCTGGACCTAAGCTGAAGCGAAGGATATAGCAGCTTTCACTTTCACAGCAGAATTTTAGTACTGAAAGCAGAATGTTTAAAAGAAGAGCAATCGTGCATTTGGGCCAACCGCATGGCGCTCTCTACAACACACTTCGCTTCATGCACTTGGCCGGAAAGGCTAAGAAGGATAGGAAGAGAATTCGGGAGAAAAAAGATACCACGAAGACCGCTGAATCCACCCGGAACCCACTCGCGAAAACCGTTGCGCAAAGCCCAGCGCAGAGGCCCGCTTTCCCTACGAGCGCAAAGGTCAACAGCGTCGGCGTCTGTGCGCGGGAGATCTTGAGGCTGCAAAATTATCTGCGATACGATAAGGGGCGATGAGCCGCGGTGCCGTCTCGGCAGCGACGTGATCCAAACTCTCCCTCCATCGTCTCCGCTGTCGTACGGCACGCTGTTTACGGGCACGCTGCACGACATCGCTGCGCCATGAGGCCTTCCAACGCGGGCGCTAGCCTGCTCTTACTACTGGCGGTTGTGGGCGTTGTCGTGGCCGCCAAAGGTAAGTCGGTCCGTTACCCAGCTATTTTTATAGTCGCATTACCGAAGTATGTTCTGGGTCTCTTGCAAGGGCGTGGCGGGAAGCCGACCGCATCAATGTCGGATATGGGGATGACCGATCACCCATCGTCTCTTCCGAAGTTCTGTCATGACCGAGACCGCGTGCGCAGCACGCTCGCTAATCGGGAGTTATAGTCGCGGAAAGTTGATTGGCTTCGGTAAAGGGGTTGTACTGACCTTAGGAAACATGTTGGTGTCGTAAAAAAGAGTTCTTCAGACGTGGGATAAAATAATCTGCAGAGAAGAGGCTCTCCGTTCTGGATCCAAAAATGATATGCCCAGCGTTGTTTCGCATGGAGCAACAGACGTGTGTTCGTCTAGAGACGTTTTGTGGCATAAATAGTGCGTGCAACAGGCAACGTTTCAGTCAGGCAAAACTGAATCTCTAGATGTTGGAATTGGCTTTCCGAGGTAATGAGATGTGTGGATTGCGAATAGAAAAAAGAAAGTTATATTACCTAGACTAAATGTAGATAATAAGGATTTGGTTTGAGGTGTAGAAGAATGGGTGCGTGAATAGATTCGCTCTCATTGTGAAGAATTCCTTCGCAGCTAGTTTTCTTGAAAACACCCATATCGTAATATATACAAGAAGCCACGCGACTACAATAGGAACAAGGTCGTGTTTCGTCTCAGCTACTCTGTCGCTGCCAGAACATGGTGCATGTAGAAAGTCAGACGTCCCTTGCGCCATCCATTCTCCATCCTTATATTACACAGATTGGCACTACGCGCCTTTGCAGTATACAGTTGAAGGGAAAAATTGAATGAATGATTATGATAGCAGTGCACTTTATCAATTCCGCGCGTCTTCTGAAGTTGCGTTCGCCGAAAATAATGCGTCTATATACCGGAAGAGACGTCTGGAGCGCGTCTTGTAAAATCAAAACCTCCGAAATGTGCGATTCATCAATTGTAAACTAATTCCAGCACAAAAACTACAGGGCGCCGCCTTCCTGGATATCTATGCACTAACGCTGCGCGTAACCGCCGGTTCCACATAAGAAAAACAGTGTCGCATTTTGTCTTCTGGTATTCCTTTTGAATCATCGAAGGCTGCATGCGCTCGAGTTTTGTAACCTCAAATCGCGAATCAAAGAAGCAGAAAGCAAAAGCAAACATCTTAGGCTCGGGTTACAGCAGGCGCAGACGAAGGGCTACACAACAATTGAACTCTCTGACGCTCCGTCATTGCGGTGGCGCTGCTGTCCCTCCTGCGCATGCGCAGACGCTTCCTCTCACGCGCAATAGGTTTTCCGCGCATGCGCAGTGCCCCCACCTGGTGTGTGCGAACACGCGCTTGTTTGTAGCGGTACGTTGGTGTAGACACAGTATACCAGACTGAGCAGAGGTGATCTCCTACGGTGACAGGAAAGGCGACCCAAGCGCCCCTGGACTGCCCCGAACCGGACTGCTCGGGCAAGGACTGCAAGACGAAGACGGGCAGCGACGGCTGCCTCGTCTGCGAATGCGGTACCTCCTGTCCCACGCTGGTCTGCGGACCCGGTTGCCGTCCGGAGGTCAACGTCACTCAAGACCGCTGCCCCGAGTGCACCTGCGATGGTAAGTAAAAGAAGGGGACAGAAAGAAAGAAAGAGAGAGAACAGTGTTGTACACGTTCCTCCAACACAGGAACGAAACCTCGTTCCTCGTTCCTTCCCAATCTTGGAACGAGTTCTCGTTGGAAGTTTCAGTGGTTGGAAAGGAACGCGTTCCCGTTGCATTTTTAAAATTGAAACGTGTGGTTACATTAACGTTATGTTTGTGAATATTAATGCAATATTGTGCTGGAGAATCCGTTGATAAAATAAAACGAGCAGTTGAAAATATCCACATCAAACTACGTGTCGAGTCGCCACGATCCCATTTGTTTTATTTGTGTATTTGTTTTCGGCCATCTCTCGGACACTTTCCCATCCCTTGAAGTCAGAGGTTGAAATAGTCGATAATGAAAATTCTAAATGCCTACTCAATTCGGGTAAAATTGTAGATAAATAGACAAAAAAAAAGCGTTTTTTGGCATTTTTTTGAAAGCGTATTGAGTTCCCATTCCAGTTCCACCGATGCAAGTCGAAACGGCGGAGTTCGTCCGTTCCTTCTCAAAGGAACACGTTCCAGGAACATCGTTCCTTGGAACGCCGTTCCGTACAGCAATGAAAGAGAGTGAACGAGAGGCTGTTTAATGAATAGACAAACTGGTCGGGCAACAGTGTAGATTGGGACGTCCTGCGGTCACAAAGGGAGAGGCAGGAGAGAACGCCAAGGCAAATACTGTAAAGGATTGGTTAAGGGGACGAACACATGTGTAGGCATAAAAAAGTAAAGAAAGAAAAGAGAAAGTGAGAAAGATAATGTTTGTTTAGTGGCAAGACAAAGCGGTCGGACAACAGTGTACATTGGAACCTCCTACGGTGTAGGAGTCATAGACAGGAGGAAAGGCAAATAAATAAGTAAGTGAACAAACAACAAGTGTGCGTATAAGAATGTTGAAAACGCATAAATATAACAACAAAAGTAGATCTACAGTCTCCAACAATATGAAAGACCCATTCAACAAGGCTGCTTCAGGCGATTGTGCAGGATTCCCTTTTGCCGGGACAAACGTACTTGGGGTGAGAAAAGGAATGAACATTTGTTATTTTCGCTCTCTAAAAATGAAGTACCTGTGGTTAGTCTATGCGCAGCACAGCCATGTAAACTGCCTATGCGAACGGGTTGTTTATATTGGGATGGACTGCACAAGAAAGTCAAATGTTGCAGCAGACAGTTTTACGCACGCATATGCGTACATTTAATTCTAAACATACACGAACATATTACGACTAAAAGGGCAAGGTTTGCAGCAGTAACTTGAAGAACAAAAATACCCTTAAAGCCTCAGAGTGGCAATTAACGTCTCGCTAAGATTCTTAGAAAAGCTACGGTGAAAAGTAAAATTACTTTATGAGTTACGCCTACGTGGAGCACGGATAAATCTACGCGCCCGAGGTTAAAACCGTCAGTCTCTGATGTAATTTGTGCACTATAAGAAGCTTACGAAGCTAAGAGCCTCCAAGGCCTGCCAGTGTCCGATATCGTTAGTGTCAAATTGCTTTTTATTCTACACATACCTGGAACAAAGAGACAGCCACGTGAATGAGGTTAAAGCCGTCAACGCTACTGATTTAATTACTGCGCTGGAAAACAGCTGACGAAGTTAAAAGCAGCGTGGGCTTGCATGTGCTTTATATCATTAATGTGGCTGCTCGACCTTTACCTGCGCTTTGGGCTCGAGAAGCAAGGAAGGAAGGAAGAAAGAAAGGGCAGAAAGGAAGACAAAGAAGTTAACCTGGGGTATTTTGTCCCGGTTTGCTACTTTGTTTTGTGGGGAGAGCGCTGAGAGGGCTCGAGAGAGTGAACACATGGCCCACAGGAAACCGCGAATAAGCAAGAGCAGTTAACACATTTAAATTTGACACTCGCTGCAAATATAACAAATTAGATAACCTTTGTTGCTGTAAAAAATATAAAAAATCTGCATTTTTTTTTTGTGTTTCTTAAAAATTTGTAGACAGCAGCAAGTTACCGAGCCTATGGCAACTGCAGATCCCCGAGTATTTGACTACTGGCTGAGTACTTGCTTAAAGCATATATGAGATGACTAGCAGGTAGATTCAATGTAGTGGTAGTCTAGGGTTGCTCTTGTCATGCAATTTCCTCAACGAATGAATATAACTGTCAGTGAAACAACGGAATTCTTTTTTTTTTATTTTGGCAAAGGGCGTTGTTAGCGCGCGCGACATTTATCCAGAGTAGATTAATTTCTTTCTCTCTATAAAGGGTGAGTCCTCGCGATAATTTTTTTTATACTCCTTGTTCTATTTATTGTAACTATTGAAAACGTTTAAATTGTATACACTGTACAAATTTATGTTCTGGTGTTTAGGTTTGTATTATTATTTTTTTGCAGGCAAAAATAAAAGGCAGTAGCAACTGTCGCGTCCCACGCACAAGCGTTCTAGTTTATGTCGGCTACAATTGCATTATATTTTAAAGATGAATTTGCTAATGTATTGCATCGTTTATTGTGTTGTATGAAAAAGCTATTTATGACGTCGTTCGTTGCTACGCGTATTGTTTCTGATTGTTTTCATGAGGTAAGACTCGGCAGATGCGAGGCAGCCGAATGCTCCGATGCATTTTCATAACGCTCGTCGGCAATGCCCCTAGTTCGGAATTTCTGCCAATCCGACCGAAGAATCCTAAAACTGCCTTAATCGTTTGTCACTTCAGGAGATTCTCCCGTCGACGGAGGACATCGTAATTGTCCGGAAGTTCAGTGCCCGGCAGACTGCGAGAAAGAACAAGTCATCCCTCCACACAGGTGTCCCTGGTGCCTGTGCCATCCGATCACTGGTAGTTGTTCTTTCTGTCTGCTTGTTTATGCCTTTTGATGTCACCGAAAAGACAAAGGAACATGTTTGTGGAGAACCTCCAGTCAACAAATAGTTTGAGAATTAAGACATTGGCTATTATTTACATTTGTTTATCAATCTCAATGATTTTATTTTTTTCAGAAGTCGTAGATTTTGTTTTTCTTGCCATATTGATTTTGTTAATGTCTGCGTTACAGAGCACGCCTGCGCTTTTTTCGAACAATAGCTTACACAGCCCAATGTACAATTGTATAGCAAGACAAGGAGTCGGAACCTTGCGACTACTTTCTGTCAAAGTACGGAGCCCGACGAAGATAATTAAATATTTAGCCAGTTTTTATTTGAACTTTTCTTACAGACGAAAGGTTTTCATGAACACTACAAGTGCCGCTAAATTTACCCATTTATACAACACCAACTTGGGTGGTAGAGTGTTTTGTGTTCGGTGCAAGCTCTAATGTGCGAAATACGAAAAAGCGTCAGACGTAATTTCACCAACTCTTTTACTAGCGTATGCGTGTTTTTTTTCTTTTCAAAATGACTAACAATTAAAAATAAAAGGTAGGCAACAATGTTAAGAAGTATTCCATTTTTCCGTAAACAAAAGGAAAAACTTACTCAGAATGTAAATAAATACCTTAAATTTTATTATCTTCTTGTATATATAACGATAATAATCTTAAAGACTCCCAGAATTAGTTTTTGTAAGATAATAATACATTTTTTTGTATTACTGACGACTTGAAACCCCCCAGCAACGAGCATCACATAAAATTCTTTGTTGCAGCCAGAAAAACGCTCGAAAAGTTCGGTGAGAGGCACTGCCCTCGGGAACTCATGGAGATGCTGTTCAGACAGGCTGACGGCCTCTTCAAGCACACTCAGATCCTGCGCGAACAACTTCACTACCAGGACCTTGCCGTCAGGACATTGGACGGCAATAACACCGGAGGTAATATTGCTAACTTATCAGAAACTACTACGGGTACGCGGGGTCTTGTTCTTATTAGAGTGCCATAGTTTAAAAGGCCCTCGAAAGTTGCAATTGTATTTAAAATTAATGTCACTTTACTCAAGCGTACTAGCACTCGCGGGACCCAAGTGCACTCGCCGCAACGCCACTCACCAAGACGCTTCATTGTTGCCGCGTAATTTCGCGGATAAAAGCGGACGTTTTCTTTCAGTCTTTCCTTCACAAAACTTGATGACAAAGTTGCGGGGACTGCATCGTTGGCGGTGTCGACAATGCGATCCCCAGGGTTTAGTCATCAAGCTTTGCGATCTTTGCGGCGACGATATTTAAATGCGGTTCGTGCAATTGACACGAACCCTGCGTGAGCATTCGACTTGGGCTTGTGTGACAATCGATGCCTCTACATGCATTCGGGTAGTGGCTCGTGCCCAATCACTGCGACGACGGGAATATCGGAACCTTAATGATGTGCGGAACTCAGCGCTTGAGGGGAATCGGTGGCCGAGTGGGCTAGCGCACACCAGCTCGGAGCACGTGGAGCGAAAGCTCGCGCTGCAGAACCCAGGGATCCTGCCCCACCCTTGCCCGTTTCGATCTGGATGTGCATCGTACCGGCGTGCGGTCGTGTATCACTACTGCGTGATGTACGTGAAAGACCCCAGGCTAGCGGTTTCCACTGCACTGGCTAAATTGCTCGTCTAAAATTGAGACAAGTCGCTCGTTGAAGGCAGACTAAATTCAAGGCTGTATAAACATACCTCCAACCAGTTTTTTTTTTTAATCTCAGCGCTTGCTTTTGCTTTGCCGACCACAGCGTGTGGCTATGACAAAACATTGATGATTGACGGCATATGATATGCTGCAGGTCACGTGGCCGCTTGTTCTGGCAACGAGTTGAGGGGGTGTACGTTTTTCTCTTATTTTTATGCGATTAACATTGCATGGTAAGAAGAAAAAAAACAAAAAACTAATGGATGTTTCATAGGTGATGAATGTCATTGAATAATTCTAAGCGGTATCTACTGAAAGTACGAAAATTGTTGCATCCCCCTTTACAATATACGAACCGCGAATGTATCCGCAGGCGATTCCCATGCTCCCGGTCTCAAGCCAGGATGCAGCAACCCCGAATGCACTGGCAAAGACTGCAGGCTCGTGCCCGGGGAGGACGGCTGCCCCCGCTGCTCGTGTGGCGAAGGTACTCTTTCCCTCTTGCTTTCTAACCTGTCCGTATTTCCATAATCTATAAACTCTCTCGTTTTCCCGCGAATAAATGTGGGAGAACGAGGGCAGTATTTTGGGCAAGATAGCTTCCAAATAACATCAAGAGGAAAAAGATATGGACACTTGTGAAAGCAACAGAGAGCTGTGCGAGTCGTGCGATGTAAGTACACTTTGTCGAAGGTAGGGGGACACACCGGTACAGGCTGCGAGATCGTTAAGAAAAGAAAAAAGCAGATCAAGCTTCGATCACATTTTCAGTTAAGGGGAAACACGAACCTAGTGTGCAAGTGAGGAGCGCCAGCAAGACATATAGGAATCTAATACAAACAAAAACGATAAAGCATTATAAAAATGACGAGTTTATTGCGAATAATCCAGAAATACAGATCACTTTTTCATCCTCTTAAGCGGACTCCGAAGAAGAAATATTCGAAAATATGCGGATGAATGATCCGTACTGATCGAATGAAACCAAGGTTACAAAGCCGGCCAGAAAAGACAAACTCTTTGAGTGGCGCCAGGACTCCGACTCAGGACTCAGAACTCCGGGACTCGAACTCCGGGACTTTCGAGCTGCGGGACTCGAACTCCGGGACTCCAGACTCCACGGGACTCAGAACTCCGGGACTCGAACTCCGAGACTCAGACTCCGGGACTCGAAGCTCCGGGACTCAGGCCTCCGGGACTCAGAACTCTGGGACTCCGAAGACTCCGGGACTCCCGAACTCCCGGGACTCCGACGCTCCGGGACTCAGGACTCCGGGACTCGAGACATCCGGGACTCGAGGCACTGCGGGACTCGAACTGCAGGACTCAGACAGGACTCCGGGACTCGGGCTCGTCCGGGACTCGGAGCCTCAGGGAGTCGGACTCCGGGACTCAGAACTCCGGGACTCGAACTCAGGGACTCAGAACTCCGGGACTCAGACTCCCGGGACTCCGAACTCCGGGACTCTCAATATCCGGTCGAGTATGCTAAACCCCTCTACCACACCCTGTGTGCGGGAGACCCGGAGCTCGAATTCAGGTCTCGTTAAAGGTTTTGTCTTTTGGCCTCTTCGTACCTACTGTGTTACATTCGGTCAGTATCGCGTCACTGGGTTCTAAGAAAGTAGCGCCAAGCTCCCCGTGTGGTCGCCATTTTGGTTCATGAAATAAGCCCAGTTTCTTTTTGGCCTCTCCATCTTTTGGCCAGCCGATCTAGATTCGCTCGTAGAGGGTAGCTTTATTCAGCGTTACTGGAGTAAGCTCAGTTTCGCCTCCTCTATTCCTGCTCGCCTGCGGGAAGGCGAGTGGCGGAGGTGGAGGTCCCCGAAGAACTAGCGGCGCTGCAGTCGGATCTTACTTCCCTGTCTCGCGCGTCGTCTGCTACCACCCGTGTTGAGAGCTTCCTTTTCTTTTCTTCCTTTTTTTTTAAATTTTCATGTGTATAATTTGCAAAAAAAAAAAAAAAAAGATGATAATCGGGCCGGTGTGAAGCGGCCACCCTGGAGATTGAGAGTCAGCGCAGTGTGGAGAGTTGCTCTCTTAGAGGTGTTTGAAATTTATTTTTGTGTTGCGTTTGTTTCCTTACGTTGTGAAATGTTAGTATGGATCCCACGAACTCACCCAAGCTCAGGTATTGCTATTCAGAGCTTGGTGGGATAGACAATCCGGAAGCAAGACTCGACTGCAGCTTCCTGCTAGTTCTCGTGACCGCCACTGGGCCCACGTCGCAGGCGGAGCTGTGAAACTGAGCTTGACTCCAGTAACGTTGACTTTACTCACCAATGTCTGTTTGCAAACAAGCTCGCTGCCGTTAGCTATCGGCGGACCCCTGCGCGCTTCCGGTTTTCTTCTTCTTTTCCTTTTGTCTCACATTCTTTTTAATTGTACTGCGTTATACAACGCGCGCAGGTTCTTGCAAAAGTATTACAGGTACTTCACTGATAAGGAAAATCTTACCCGATCACTGTGCGTTGCTAAAAAAAAGAACCAAATAAATACACTGCCGGAAGTACGACTAGGGCACCAAACACTGCCTTATTGGCCTCGTTGGATCCCGATTCCCGCCGAATGCGATGAGAAGAGACGTTTTTGTATACCGAGATTTTTATATCCACACACCGGCGAAACAAGTGTACTTTTCCGTACCGTCACCCTTTGCGAGCGTCGGTGCTTAGAGGCGTTGAACAATATCTTTCTTTTCTTGAAATACGTAAGAAAGAGCACTATTGTGCCATGAGATCTGTGTTGACAGGCATTATTGGTAAGCTGATTGCATACACAGTGCCAAAGACACTTATGAGTTGCGAAAACACTTACGGATGCCAAGAACGCTTTCAGTACGATGAGGTAGCTACCATGGAGACTGTTTCAAAACGACCCTTTTGAAGCTTCAGGAGATGGGAATAGACGGAAATGGCGATTGCCGCGGCAACTGACACCGATCAGCCAATTACCTTGCGAGGTTTTGTAGTCCGCATATTAGTATTTGCCTGTGTCCAGCTAGCAGGCAGGGAAGACAATGGCGCTACTTTCCCAGGATCCAGTTAATTTAGAGTCTAGACCAGTACAGTTCACTCGTCTGCATAGTTTCAAATTCAAACACATATTCGCGAGGCTCCCGATTGATTTCGTGACGGCTTCTTTTTCATTTTATAGTACGTGTATAATAGCATATTGCGAGACCGATACTTCAAACAAACGCAAGTTCGGAAGCACTGGCTATCACAGTCCCGCTCACGTCTACAAACGATAAAGAAGGCGACTGGGTGACGCTCCGGGCCTGGCTTCAACGAAACACATATTTCAGGGTAAATTGAAGGTCGGCCTGCATGGTTTTAGAACTCCCGACCTTTAAATCGCGGTCACCAACATGCTAATGCATCAAACAAAAGACAGTCTGCAGAGCACGTCCGGAGGAGTGTCTCTTCGCTTGTATGATATTCCCATCAAATTGGTCATTCAAAAACTTTCTATAGACAAGTTCGAAGCATACGACATGTTTGAACCAAACATGCTTGGAACAGGATTTAGGCGTGTCCACAGTTAATTCTCTCATCGTTTCGTGTCTGTAAGGAACACCGTGTCTTTTGTATGGTGCATGAGCAGTGCAACTCCGGCTTTAGTACTTGTGGAGATTTAACTCCCGCCTCAGCCTGTGATGATCGGTGTTAGCATCAGGGATGTCGCGAAGCTGCTAAGGTTCAAGTTGGACCAGGTTTTGATTTCAGCAATTTTTTTTACGCAAAGTTCAACTGAAGTTTTACAGTTTCGCGCTCACGCGTATATGGAAAGCGAGCTTTCATCGCCAAGGCGGAAGAGCGGAGATTTTGTCAGATATAGGCTTCTTGCACGTCACGTCACTTCCAGTTAGACTCGAAATCGAAACCAACATTATCGTCTGCCATCAATGCCTTGGCGCCATGTGGAGGGCATTCGGGCGTCTTATTGCGACAGCAGTACCTGCCGTAGAGTCATAAAGCCGCGTCATCCCAAAACTGACAGTCATGCTCAGCAAGCTACACGCCAAACAGAAATGCACGCAGCCTTCGATTCGTGTGTATGTTTATGAGGCACAAAGCATAGTGCCTCTTCTCTTATGCCCATTTAGTGACGCAGACAGGAAAATGTTCCAAGGGGGGGGGGGGAGGGGGGGCGTGTTGTATAACAGCATTTCAGAATATTCTCTTGTCCTAGACTCTAGTGAATCGCAAAGAAGTTCCTCATCTGACACGAAGTGCAGTCTAGACACCCTTAGTTGGGGTACGAAGCTTTTATGTCGAGATCATAGAGTTAATATAATAATCTAGAGCAAAGGTCCATGCATTTCGCCGCTCCGGTACGGCAGGGCATAGAGGTGGACATCGGCGGTCCCAGTTGGCGTTCCCGATGAGCCCATATCGCTGACAACGCTTTAACATGCACAAAGAAGCAGCAGAACATCACCTGTAAGCTCTGTACCTTTTTTTTCTTTTAATTTGCAGAAAAACCTCTGAATTGCGCATTGATAAAATTAAATAAAGTTGACAATCGCTGGAGCAACTTCAACGTTGTTGCGGCAAAACGAACACGCCTAACCCTTCGTCTGCTTCCTCTTTCTTCTCTTTCGTCGCTTTCTCGTTCTTTCTCTCTCTGAGACCGGAGATGTTAGCTCCCAGGACTTGACGCGTTCTGCTCCCGTCCTTACCCGCCTGATTCGGCGTTGTGCCGGCGTATTTGTCGGAGTCATTCATGACGCCGGCGAAACCGATTGCTCGAGCGTCGACCTTGTCCTGGTTCCTAATGATTGCCGGAATTCTAGAGAAACCAATGCTGCTCGCCGTAGTCTCCGTTTTGTCGCCGACTTTTACTCGGCTGGAACCATTGATTACGGCGCAACTGACCATTTTAAACCTCGAGTGAGCGGACAAACTACAGTGCGAACACGGCCTCAAAGCACACACAACACTAGCATAACAGCGACGAATGCCTCCAACACGGATTCCGGCGGGTTCCGGTGAGATTTACAGAACCGGCAGTAGCGTTGCATCATGGTGTCGTGCAAAAACCATATATTGCTTCAAGTCAACAAATATAACTAAATCAGTAAAAGTCTCTACGATGTATATATATATATATTTTTTTTTCAAATTTCACATCGATGTATATTTTGTCAGTTTTCAAAAAAACTATAAAAGTGTAGGTGGAACAAATCTTTCCACACATCTTTCTATTTTAGTTCTTAGGCTAGGTGGCGCAAGCTGCCGCCCGCTATAAAGGATACAGCCATCAACATTCATCCATTCGCTTCGTCGAATTTCGCTAGACGTTCAAAGGTTCGACGAAGCAGGCGAACCTCAGTTTGGACAAAACTTCCCGGCATCCATATAGTTATCGGGGCGCGAGTGCGGAGCGGTGGTCCGCCTTGCAATGGTCGGCGGGTGTGCTACACCCCAGGGGCGGTCTCGGAGGCTGAGCTTGGCGGGCGCAAGATCTGTCCGGTGCCCGGCTGTGTGGGGAAGAACTGCAGGACGGCCCCGGGTCTGCACGGCTGTCCCGTCTGCCAGTGCGACCCGGCCTGCCCCGCACTCGCCTGCGGACTCAACTGTCAGGAAGAGACGAACGTCCCCCACGGACGCTGCCCCGAATGCATCTGCGAAGGTGCACGGCCAGACACACAGCAGACTTCGCTGGAAGACATTATGCTTTGCACCCCGTTGCAGGTTAAGAAAACTAGGACAAGGACTTCCCCGTAAAGTTCTCCACCTTTTCGACTTTAGCGTGCGTACGTTGGAGAAGAGACGAGAAAGGAGGAGAGTCCACTCACCTCCTCTCCAGCGTTCTCTCTGCTAAAATCGGAAAAGGTTGGAGGGCTTTTCTTAACCCGCAACGGGATCTAAAACCTAGCACGACAGCCACTAAGACCAGCGGGCTGACGGTAGCCTAGCACGGCTTGACCAACACAAACAAATTCGAGGCTCGGAAAAGAAAGATCAGACGGGACACAACCGAATGCCTCAGCTTTTCTTTATTTATTTATTTGTCTCGCTGTAGTAACTGACAGCTTAAAATACGGATTATGTTCCCGCTTCGTGGTTCCTTCTTGGCCGTTCGTATTCGCTGATGCCGCAGTTCCATTGGCAGCGAACCAAAAACAAGATGGCCGGAACTCGATCCGTCCCACCTTTCTCAAGTTCGCAGTGACTATACGGAGCGCAAGTTCGTCTTCTCTTTGCGCAGGGGTAGCGATGACGTCAGAACGCCGAGCTCTGATTGACTCCGATTGGAAGGATAGTGGGTAGACATCAAGGCGGCTAGCTACCCTCCACTTCGAGAGCCATTCAGAGCTCGACGTCATGACATACCTGCAATCCCTGCTCAAGAAGCAAACAAAATGCACGACGTATAGACTTTGGAGGCCTTGTTTTTTGTATGTGTGCCTGCGTGTGCGAAACGTCCGTTTTCGATTCATCGATTTGACTAAAACAGAGCCCTTTCAGAAGTGCGCGCCATCTAGCAGCTGTTGCGCCAATTACCCGAGCACGCCATATTTGGGCTCGTACCCTGAGCATGTATTGGACACGAGGGTTGGGTTACTGTTCGGCGAGGACTCGGATCGAATCACACGCTTCGTGCCCCAGAAATGGTGAATGCCAATGTTGCTCGATGGAATTTCGAAAAAAAAAAAACCTCTTAGCAGGACGTTGTAAATGGGCGTCACGTATGATGTCTCACCGAAGGCGAAGCACTCGGGTTGCACGCTAGTGACACCCGGTGCTCCAAAACACACGTTCTTCCGCTTTCCCGCTGGACACGTGGTGAGCCAATTGTTGTGAGTGAGCCAATCACTGAGGTCAACGGAGAGAGCTGCCTTGTCGTTCGCCGTACTTTATTCCTAATTACGGCAATCGGCCGCCGAGTGCTTTGCCGGTGTGTGGACGTACAGGAGTATTCCAGGCTGCATTTCGGTTCAAACGTTTCAAACGCATTTCAGTTCTAAGGCCCAAGGACAAGGATGTCAAGAACACGTTAGCAGACAAAGCCCACCGTGTGCAGAAACGGAAAAGCCAGAAAGATGACAGCTCGGAAGAGAGCAAAGAATCTGGTACGTGCAGCATTCCTCCCATCCTCATTGTTTCCGAAAGGGCCGTGCCACACTTCATATCACTGGCGTTTAAATGTGTTTTTGACGTGTGAAGTATCTCCTCGTAGCAGAAAAAGAACGTCGTATAGTGCTTATGCTCATAAATATGCTCTATTATCTCAACAAAAATGTAACAATCAGACAAAAAAGCAAATCAAGCTCTTTTTTTTTGGTGTGCCAAGGCAATTTATGCCGACTTTCGTGACTGTTTCTTATTTTTATCCATTGCAATAGTGGCATGGATGTTCAGACGTAACAGACGTCTTGTACACCACATACTGATAAAGGCACGCTTTCAGGCCGATAGCTTATTTACTTGGTGTTTGCTGCAAAGTTTCAGCATGATTATCTCTTCCTTAAATATCGTTTCACTGCTGTTAGGCTGTTGCACGAATATATTTGAACATCGGAGTAGTTCACCTTGGAATCATTTGTCTTTCCTTGATATAGACGAGAAAAAGTCGCACACCCTACAGAGACGCCACGATAACCGCGATGACAGTTCCGAGGAAGCAGGTACGTATTATTATAGACTACAGTCCGCATGAGTAGGTGTACATCCACTAGATAGGCGGCGTGAAGCCCCGCTGACCCCGGTGACGCGGAAATACGACTTCCTGTCTACGTGACCGGGACCAACCTTCCGTACGCCAACACGGTATCAGGGACCGTAATCTTGGTGCGCCGTACCTGTATGCCCCGCACGTCCGGGTCCTCTGGTAAACACGACACGATGAAGAGATAAAACGAAAACAAGAATACCAGTATGCGCACCGCGTTCGAAATCGTATTACATTTGTTCATTATTAACCGTAAGTGAATGACGCACTTTCGCTTCCTCGTGAATGTCCCGCTCTATCAAGTACTCGACGAGCATTTACTGAAATGCGAGATGAATCATGAAGCATTCGCGGCGTAACCTGCTCTGACGTCAGTCCACTGTGGTGGCGTATACTGTCAACACGGCGGATGCGCGGATGGTTTACGTCACTGGAATCTACCCACAATTGGTAAGGACAAATGCGGACTCGTTTGTAAACAGCACGTTGGCTTTTATCCGCCGGCAAGATAGGTTCACCTCCGACTCCTTGGGGCGTTTGGTAACTCAGCGAAGAGAGCTCTCACGTTGATCCTAAAGAGCTCCGCAGGGCGGCGCTTTTACTGGGGGTGTGCATGCAGCCGACGTAACGTGAGCATTGAATCCCATCGGCGGTACCCGAGAATTGAGCAACTGTGCTCTCTCCTCGGTGTCGGACAATATACCCTTTTCAAAAGTCCATCCAGCAACACTGGCGGTCGCCATTTCTTGGGCACAAAGCGTGTGATTGGGTGCCATGCTTCGCCGAAATTTAACGCAGCACTCGTTTTCAACGACAGAATTGAGCCGAGTTCACGCCAATGACGCAACTACCTTGTCCGATACATGCTCACAGTATCGTTCATGAACAATGACGGACACGGATAATTGACGCAGCAACTACAGCCTAAAAAAAGCCCGTGCGTCTACTTTCTTGCACAACACTCGAGAGCCAATCACCGCAACTTACGGAGGCAGCTCAGCGAATCACGATGCCGAAACATATGTTTATACCAAAAAAACGCAGTCTGAGTTGTGACATTAGGCAATGCAAAACGTCACGCTTGCATTGCTTAATGTCCCAACTCAGACTGCGTTTTTATGATCTAAACATATGTTTCGGCATCGTGATTTGCTGAGCTGCTTCCGTAAGTTGCGGTGATTGACTCTCCGAGTGTTGTGCGGGAAAGTAGCACCAGGGCTTTTTTTAGAGTGTAGTGCGCATATTGACCGGTGTGTTCGCATCTGCGTTTTTGGTAGGGCATAGTTCTACTGGGCAAGCATGAGCAAAATACTGCTCACAGAAAATCTAAATACAAGCTTATGTAAAAGAAAAAAATAGTGCAAGGGCGATATTTAATTAAGGTTATTTAAATCACCAAGAGTTCGGCATCATTCGCATTATTTTGCTGACGATTATTCCGAGCGGATAGGCTTGAAATGCCTTCGATTTGAAAAAAAAGAGGAGTTACACTGTGTGATAAAACAAACAGGAGCATCGAACGAAGTCAATATTCGGTTTCTTACATTACCTGCACCCAAGCTCGTGAATTTAGCTTTTCATAGTGTTAAGAACTGTACTACATTTCCTTGATCGACCATGTCAAGCGCTGACTAAGTATACTTCACATGCTTTTCTACATTTTTATTTTATTGATTAGATAAAGACAACGTCGGAGAAGCAGCGAGCGTCACGTCGCCACTGACGACTCAGAGAACCGACTCGGGGTCCCGAAGAAGACGTTATGATCCCCTAGGACACCTCGGAAACGATACGCGCCCACGGGTTGCAAGGCGGGTCGACCACACCGACGATGTCCTTAACGTCACCGCTCCAGTACAGCGTATGTATTTTTTCACCCGGTGTAAAAAAAAAGAAAAAATGGAAATTAGATTAGCCATTGTAGAGTATCCGTCCTATAAAAATGTATCCCAATTCATCTCTGTTACTAGTCGCATTTGAAGGCGAGCAAACTTTCCTGAAGCGCTCGTTGAAATACCGGGCGCCGAGTTCAAGTGACAACAAATGTGAACATAAGCACAAAGCTAGCTGTCTTTGTCTTTACTCACTCGTCGAACGCTGGCGTCCGGCTTTCGGCGTTCGCGTTCGAAAGCGTCCGAGCAGTGAGTACGGGAAAAAGGCAGCCAGCTTCGGGTCTACCCACTACTGCCGAGACCGGTTATAACGAAGTCAACCGGAATCGGAAGTCACTTCGCTATATCCGCTATTTCGTTATAACCGACTTCGGTTATAACTAAGTGAAAAAATGGAATGGGAAATCGTGATCGCTTCGCTATATTCGCTATTTCGTTATAACCGACAATTCGTTATAACCGGTCTCGACAGTAATCGTTCCAATCAGAGCTCGGCCCTCTGGCGTCCCTGCGCTCTCTTTTTATTTATTTTTTCTATTTGGGAAGTAAGTGTTTTGAACATACATCTTTGGCGCATCAGAACGCACGTCAATCAAAGAGCAGGGAAGGCTCGATGACGAGGCAGCCGAGCGCGCGACGTCATTGGTTCAGGTCGGGGGGGGGGGGGGGGGGGGGACAATAGTATCGTGGGCGCATCCGGATGGCAAACAGACCCACGAGGGGAGCAGAACGAATTTGCACGCCGTATAGGCGCCGACAACTTAAAAAACGCAGGGCCTAGCAAGTTTTGAGCATCTCATTATTATCGCTCTGCAGCCGATGAAATTGCTTCATTAGCTGATAAGAACGCTGAAATAAAAACATATCAGAAAGAAAGATGCGCGAAAATGATAAGCCTTTCCCGGTGTCTCTCGAGCTGCCATGAATATATTCTGTCGCGCAAGTTGTATCTTGAGACTGTAACTCTTTTTCGATTCAAATTGATTCAATTAAGATATACAAGTCTGTATATTTCTAAAAAAAAACAAAAAAACATGGTATCCTGATGTCGGCACGATATGACTCGGGCTCAGTTAATTGAGTTTTTAACGCGCTAGCCGAGTGCGCAGCGTTGTGCACAACGTGCGTCGTATAGTTTCCCCCTTAAAGCGAGACGTCCTTCCTGAAGCTGGTCAGGTGCAGTGCGTGGTCCCCGTGTGCGAACCCTACTGCAAGCAGAGGCCGGCCGAGCACGGCTGCCTGGTGTGTGACTGCCCGGACGTGTGCCCGGACATCGTGTGCGGCGCCGGGTGCCAGCCCTACTTCACGGACGCCAGCAGATGCGAGCGATGTGTCTGCAATCCACATGCGGGTAGGGGACCTCGAGAACATTTCCTAGCTTTGTACGCAATGTGTTGAGATACGACGAATCATCCTAGGTATTAGGTAGACATATGTCTTTGTTATTGAAGCATGGAGGGATGAGCCGGAGTTCGCTCTCTGACTGGCTACTCCATAGCGAAGGGTAAAGGGAATACAGAGATTTATTCCTAGTTTTAAAAGCTTTCATAATATTGCTTAGGAATTTCGCATTATTTTATGACTGCGAAGAGACAACTCGACGTAATTAACTAGTGTGAAAACATCCAATTCAACGACGGCCATTAAACCAATTTCTCTAGATCATCACACAGTTGTATTTTCTCACTTGTGTGTACGTATACAATGTACTGATGAATTTTGTTTCAAAACAAACAATTCACGTTACTTCATCTTGAAACACGTGATGTACACTAACTGTTTTTTTATGTCGGGAACAGGTCTACTAGCAGCGGCTTAATTAAAGTGCTACGTGCCACGCTACAAAGAATAGGTTGCACCAATTACTCGCCGTTCGAAGAACGTTTTTGCACTTCGATAACAATACCTAATACTATACGTCTTCGGCATCGTGTTAGTCCAGTGTTATCTGGTGCCTCAAAACGCTCCACCCTCGACCTCAAGTGAGAATTCGGGATATGATGGGATATTGGCAAGTAGTGGAGGACTTTGACTACAAACAACAGCTATGCGTTCGGTTATATTAGTGCATCTCATCAGTAAATTAGCTGTCCAAGAACGATCGCTTCCATAAAACCTTTAAGACAGCCACGACGCTTTTATTTTTTTATTGAGTGAAGTAGCTTACTTCATATTTTAGAACTGGGGATTGGCGGGCGATAACGGAAAGGAAAGTTAAAGATCGGTGACCGTGTGTTTTATATCGAATGCTAGTTCCAGCAGGCAGGGATGACACGGTTTTGTTCCCCAGAATTTACCTGTGCGCCGTCGCGCGTATGGTCTATTCAATCGTCATCAATCAATCATCATCAATACGATGCTTTACTAACACGCATCGCTTGTGGATCCTTTCTCAGATTTGCATATGTGCGTTCGCTTGTAACATAATCTTCGCACGTAAACAACATTTGTGTCCCGTGTTGCAAGGACGGCAGTCGTCAGAGTCTCTTTTAATGCTAATTTCACACAATAAATAAATACGATTCTGCTATAGCTTCTGTTTTAGAATGATGCAGAAATAATAAACAACCGGTAATAGTTAGTAGGCGGATGTTACGAAGCCCGTTCTTTTCATTGTAATGAAGCCCTTAGCTTGCTCGTAGTATGGCATGGCCTCCAAACTTTTCGCGATGTGGCTGCACTGCTCAGACTCATCGCATTCACCGGTTTCAGACTGTTACTCTGGGGCGCTTCAAGACTCTCATAACCAAGCCAAGCAATGCAAATAAATATCCGCAAATTATTATCATCACCAATATCGTCGGTCTACTGAAGTTAGGAGCAGCGCCGAGATGTGCTTCCCACCTCTCACCGTAACACACAGACCTTTGGCAAGGAAAAGTCCGAAATTTGAAGGTTCATCTTATCCAAGCGCGAAAGGTGTGAAACAAGTGCTCGTACACATATACGTGAAGTCAAGCTGTTCATCATGACAGAAAAAAATTTCTACGCTTGTCCCGCCGGCCTAGACAGTATCACGAAGACAGATATCAATTCGGATTAGAACATTGCATAGTTTTGGCCGAGTTGGTGGAAATTCATCAAGTCGTAGTCATGTAATGCTGCCATGGCATGAAGGGTCGTTTTCGTGTGTCTTTCTAACGAAATTTGTCAGTTGGTAGTCAGCGTTCGTCCCGTTTGTTTCTTCTTCGTCTACGTCCTCGTGTTTTCGCGCTTTTCCACGATGAATAGATTCTCATTAAATCTTGCACCCTGAGGTATCATCGAGCGAAACAGCGCAAAGACCGGAGCAGCGAATAAAAATTACGAATCAACAAAGATTTACTTACTTGTCTCTATTCTGATGATGAGAACAATAAAAATGCAAGCTTCGTGCCGCGGGCTCACACTTGACAGTGTTCTTTGAGGCGATTCTGTTTTCGTTTCTGGTTTGCTTATAAGCGCCCCATGCAGAGATCTAGAGAACCGGCTCGACTCACTTTCTGCTGGGCAGCCGAGCGTATAAGAAAGGCCGGAGAAGAGCTCGGGGAAAAATTTCAGGATGAGTATAGGGAAAGTAATGCGCCCAGACTGATAATAGGCGCATCAACGCACTTCTTAGAAAAGTGCAAATATGTGTGGTGAAACTCGTTCTTTGATATGTAATACTGTGCTTGTACTGCAGGGCGCGACCAAATGGCAGACGTGTTCGCTTCGTACTGCTCGGAGCCAACTCTGCACAGGATGATCGCCGACTTCGGTGCCCTTAGAGAGGATGATGCATGATGTGCAGCAGCAGAGCTTCCACCATCAGCACCTCATCACCAGGGCCGAGCAAGCCCGCGGCATCCACGGTACGCTGGGGACCGCGTAACTTGACCCCTTTTATCTTAGGGTCCAGCGAAACTTTTAACTTCTTCCTGAACTTCCTTTCTCAACGTTTTGTTATGACTGCCGGGTGCCGTGGTTCGGAAAGCGCTTGCTAGGAGGCCCAAGCCACCACCCAATTAAAAGGGCCGTTAATTATGTCTGGTTAAAAACAGCAAACTTAGATAACGTAAACCAAGTGATTTTTGGCATATGACGCATAGTTTACCATATGTGCGAGTAAACGTTAATAAAAACAGCATTGTACGGTTCGGAAATGGGCCAACCGTAGGGCCCTTTAGAAGTTGTCATTGATTCATTTTGTTTCTTCCTTTTTAAGAACTTTTGTGTAATAGCGACCGAACTACTCGGAAACTTTCAACGCGTGGAACGACGCTACAATTGCAGCCCCCATGAAAAGGAAGTCGTGCTTTCTACCGTATGGCGAAAAATGGCCAGAGGAAATCGACTATGAAATTGCTCCGGACTTTTGTGCGTCTTCGAAACCCAGCATTTTTTTTTTTACCATTCAACGCATTCGTTATTTTTGTCACGGTTTGAACGAAGCGAAAATCGAGCTATATTTTATTCCCCAACCATGAAGCTTTTTGAAAGACGTTGCTCCCACACACACACACAAAGAAAAATGCATACGAAGATGAAACTCAGAAGGGCAAGCGAAAGGACAAGTTACAATATAGGTCATAAGACGACGTTAGAGTAACACGTATACTGTCTCTTGGTATTAAACGGTCGTATCCACCACCGTATTCCTCAATCTTCGTGCTTTTTTTATGGTTTACATCACTTAGTTAAATAAAATTCGTTCTTTTAGTGACATAGAAAAAGTGTGTTAACACTATATTGGCTTCATCACTACAACTTACCATCGTGCAGCGAACTTGGCAGTACGGTACACATAAATTGGCACCTTTAAACAGTAATTCATATCCAGCAATAAAGGAAGGCCTAATAAATAAAATGCACACAAGATGCTTCTTGAGTGCACTGACATTGCGCCGGAACCCTCTGTATATCAAACGATACACGAAGCCGCTAGCTGCTCTACAAGTTCGAAAGAGAAAAAAAAAAAAACAAGAACGATACAGGAGCTTGAATCTTTGACGTCGCGCCTAAGCGGTGGCGCTGTTGTAGCCACGGCGCATGCGCAAAAGGTTCACCTCACGGAAATCTGGTTTCTGCGCAAGTGCAGTGCCCGCACCTGGTGTGGGCAAACGCGGGCTCGCTAGTCAGCAGCGTGTTTATTGTATCGAGATAGCCACGGATGACTTCGTATTTGTAATGCCATCTTTGTGCTCTTCTTCTTCCGAACTTCTCTCGCAGGTCCTGCATCGGAAGAGCTGAAGGCTCTCTTTGCGAGGCAGCAGTACGAGAGGCACCACGAACCTCACCGTCCGCAACACGCGCACGTGACTCCGTTGCCGCACCAGCCGTACCAGACCGAGGAACCGAGCAAGCCCCCCACAGGGCCCACAAGAAGCACGGCGGTCGTCGCGCCAAGCAAGACGCCAATCGCTCGTCATAAAGTACTGCCGTCCTCCGTCTTCAGTATTCCACCTCCGAACATATTCGTTCTTAAGACGAAAGCTGACCAAGTTGCACGGTCAGAATTTCTCACTAAAACGAACGATGCGTAACCCCACAATACGAAAGACCCATTCGCCGAGGCGCTTTATGTAACGGTGCTAAGCACTTTTTTGTGTTTTTTTTGGTCAGAGGAACAATATTTTTAGAGAAAGAATAGAACGAAAGTTCATCTATTTTCTTACCCCGAGCAATGTGGACTGGCTGAGGCGAATCCAGCTAAAGTGCCTCGTCGAATGGGTCTTTCATAGAAATGGAGACTGTACATTCGCCTTCAATATGACGGTGAACACGCGAGCAACGGTCCTATCGGCACGGCCAGCGCCTTGAAGCGGCAACTTAGCGAATAAAACGACGGTTGGTACTTTGCTTTTGCATCTTCGCGTCTCCTTTCTCTGCATGCGCTTGTGACGATTGGCCACCGCTCGCTTGTTCTTCCTCAAACTGGGGGACGACTGTAGCCGAGAAAAAAGGAGACAACAAAGAAGACACGATGGGAGTTGGAAGGCTAATTCCGAGGAGGACCGTACACGCACGCATTTCATGCGCAGAGCGGCGAGAAGTGCGGCTGTTCGCAATATAACTCTGATACATAATATCAATAGTTAAGGATGAAGAAAGAATAAAACAATTAAAACTGGGACAAAACAACACATCTTTCAGCTAGCAACGATTCTTTATTTATTCTTTCTTTATCCTGACTTCAACCGACGCTCTTCCCAAGCATCAATAGAGTTATTCTCTTCTTTTTTTATGGTGCTGGGCATTAGGTTTTTTTGTCGCAGCCTTGTTTTTCTTTTCCTCGACAAGCCTGGAAGAATGAATCCTGAGTTGGCATGCCATGAAGTGCATTTAATAAATTATAGGGTACACAAGAATAAAACGAAACTAAAAACGGCTTGAGTATAAGATTGTCATTCATTGTGTATCTCTCCATCATGACTGTATCACATAGCGTTTTCGTCGTCTTTTCGGTCAATGTTCTTAAAGTTCGCGTCTGTATGATAACCCACGTTTAGGGAAACCATCGGTTAGTTTTTTCTTTTTTAGTAGCGAATGATAAAATCTTTTATCCCCTGCATACGTAAGCGCTGCACACATCGCCCGTTGTTCTCCGGTATCTCGCTCTAACACTCAACCCTTTCAAACTATGAGCTCAAACTGCTAAAACCAACGCTTTCCAATCCGCTCTTGAAAACACAAATACAAGAGAACGAAAGAAAACGAAAAGATGAGAGCAAAAGGGAGGGGTGGGACACAGAAAGGAGCGAGAGAAAGGAGAAATGGGGCAAGTGAGGAGCAATGAGGAACAAAAGGGAAAGAACGGGACAGGGTGGTTCCCCTTTCCACCACCAGATGGCTCAACATGTGCGACCGAGCGGCGCCCGCCCAGTCAAGATGTCTGCCTGGACGGCGCTGCCGGGAAGCTCCGCTCTCAGGAAAATTATCGTCCCCGCTTGCTTCCTGCACGCCGTCGGTGAGTACAACCGTTTGGAACAGCACTCGGAGACATCACGCTCGCAGCCAAAACAAAGGGGAGGAGCCCTGAACTCGATCTCGCGTCGCCCGCACGTTATTCTAGCCGTCGCGTTCAAACTCGCGAACTCGTTAGCGCAGCTGAGCGTGTTTAGCAAACTCGGGAGAAACTTTAGCGTGGGTAGGCTGATTTTGTTCCGAGCTCCTAGCGACGGTTTCGAGCTAGTGTTGAAAGCCACGCCCACTTTTTGGGGAGAGATCCGCGACCTCTTTGAAAGTCGTCCAGCTCTTTGACGCCGACGGGGCTCGATTCAAACTTTGTCTTTGCTCCGTCGGGACGCTGATCGTTTGTCCTACTTACTGCGCGACGAGCGAGCGAGAGAGCGAAGGGGTTTGAAAGCCGGGCGCGCGCGATTTCGACAAAGAAATTGCGGCTGCCTTGGACACTACTCATTCTCAGATGCTAATCCTGGCTTGTTTTGTTTGATCGACGTAGTGCCTCGTTGAACGCTAATCAAATCAGCGCGCTGGATGCTATTAAAGACAAAAACGCGCGAGTTTCGTTGCGTGTCTATTGTCAGAAACTAAACTGTTGATAATTGTGCCTTTCTACAAAAAAATCCGTCTTTTTTTTTTCTTTTTGCTGGAATATAGTTATATGTAGAGAATCCATAATTTCCAACATTATTAAGGAGACAGCTGGCCGCAGTGGCCGGTGTCGAAAACCCTATTATGCCGGAAAGATAGCGCCTCAATAAAGCAAGATAAAAAAGGAGAAAAAATAACGTATTCAGGAAAAGCTTTCTTCCTTTTTTCAATTATGTTCGCACGCACTCCACGTCGAGCACCGCACCCGGCCGCCGTGGACACATAGATAAGGCTCAACGAAGCGCTTTATTATTTTTTTCCTTCATACTACGCCTGTTAATCAAGCTAACGCAAGCATCTGCCCCCAAAGGCAAAAAAGCGACAAGCAAAAAAATACTCGGATATGCAGAGAGCCGGGATCGACCGGGTAGGGATGATAGACAACGGTGTTTGTGAGGTGATTTTTCTCAGCGATGTCTGTCTCGTCAAGAAGGCAGCCTAGCTGTTTCCGGACTGGAAGTTCGCTCAACCCGCCACGACGATCGACCCGCTCCGTTTTTGGGTCCGATAAGTCGCCGCTGTAGCTCCCGCACTGGACAATGGCACGCCGTGATCGTTGAAACACACACACAAAAAGAAGAAACAATTTGGGAGGACAATGGTCAGCTATAGAATAGAGGGCTACGTTTGATCTGTAGCTGTATTAACGCTGGTGACGGTTACCAAGCAACCGGACGACTCGTAACGAAAGATTTTTTGTTTGTTTCTTATTGTGCGATTTGATATTGTGTTGTTTCAGTTTTGTTTAAACATGAACACGAGCTTGGTCGGCTCCGATTCGTTTGTTATGTTGCCGCTTTGCCGCAAATAAACAACAAGCTGGCACGCGTAAACGAGATCACATGATTCGGCTTCCAACAAACTACAGTCATGTATCAATAACACTGACTCCATGAAATACCCCTTCATATAGACAACATTTTCGTGCACAAACGGGGCAGCTACATGCATGTTTGTCTCGTCATTACGAACAACTCACAATATGGACGCCTTTTCTGGGGGAGCGGATGTGTCCATAGTAACGAGAGATCGCGATTAAAAAGCGTACCACTCTCGTTAAGCCGTCATCAGTCCTATCGCTCGCGTCCCGGTGCCCCACCGAAGCTCCCGCATATCGCCATAAGCCGGTCAGCTATTTTTAGATGTCTCGATTTTGCCCGAGCGGACGGCGTGAATCACCGAACGTAAACACGTCCGACACCTCGTGGAGCAGAAAAAGACCCATGACTCAATGCCTGTCTCCCCCGCCTCTCCCCCAAAAACTCAACGTGATCTCTTTACTCAAGGCCGCCTTCCTCGAGCATCATTCGGAAGCGGTAAAGGGATTTAGATCCGAATAAAGAGTGCTCCGATCTTCAATCGAACATCACTCGATTCAATAGCTGCGTGAGGGGTCACTCATCCTGTGTAAGACGATGTTCTTCGGTAAACATCGTGAGTCGCGAACAAACGGGAATCGGTGAGACGAGACACGGAAGTGCCGAGCAGCGGAGGCCGTGGACGTGTACAGCGCTGGTTGTTTGCACACGTAATGGTTACCCATAAGAGCCGGACGCCTGGGGTCCACAAAAGTGTCACCCAAGCGAGGGTTTTGCCTGCTTCGAGCGGATTTCTTTAAGTGTGGCCCTGGCGTCCCGGCGTGTGTTCACGCGCGTCGTTTGCAGTTTTTGGAATCAAAACTAACCAATGTGTTATTTTGCGCTTCTAATTTGCATTTCTTTTTTTAATCAGAAATAACTATTGCGTGTTTTTGCGCTTCTAGGCGACCCGTGTGACCCAAAGATCGCTGTGGTCGGCATTTCACGATTGGACAAACTACCATGACGTCTTTATAGTCGGATTAATTTTCGTTTCATCGACGCAAATACTGTTAACTTCGACGTTGTCGCTTCAAGAATGCGGTGACTCCAAGCTTCCACCGTGTTGTTGTTTTTTTGCACATTATTGAGTTGGTTTTTCGCAGCTGACGATAAGTAGCCAGGATTACAACTCGTGACGTCACGGCGAGGCCAGTCCTGGTCCATCAGAGGGCGCCACCGAAACATCACGACGCTCATATAGCCAATACCAGAATAAGAACGGCAGGGATATCTTTCAGACGTCCCCGCCTCCAGCGCGAGCTTCCTCTTTTTTTATAACATTTGGGCGCTCGTGAGCATCGAGCGTGCACACGCAGCCAAAGCACGACGGAAGGCGATCAGCGCGTGCTGGAGGCCGGGCAATAAACAGAGACACCCTGCGTTCATTGGTCTGTCAGCGACTATGCGAGCAGAAACTGAAGGAGAGGAGGTAACGAGAGCGCGGAGGAGATGTCAAAACGTCGAGCTCTGATTGGAGGGATTAGTGGGTAGAGGCTAAAGCTAGCTGCCTTTGTCTCTGCTGCACTGTTCGAAACGCCGGAGTCTCGCATTCGCGTTCGAACGCGTTGCCTTTTCTCCCTCCGTCTCTGCCCGCGTAGTCTCGCCATGGAAAGTTGTTTTTCTATTATTTGAGATTTTCGTTAAATCCGTGATCATTTAAAAGAGAAGTATCTGTTGGTAAATCGGGGAGAGAATTGCTGCAGTTTAGAAATGCTCCAGGCCACACGCAATCTTCCAAGTAAATTGGCGAGCTGGAAAGCTGCTGCAAATATAAGGTGGTGAATAAAGCTAAAAAAATGCAATAATTAAGTTTTTGTTTACTATACTGAAGAACCGTGAGCAGCGTGCCGAAGCGCACACTGGAACGTTACACACGCAGCACTTGTGTGAGCGGGCTCTCGTATTCTCATTTTGGGCTGGCTATTTGTAAGTTATCAACAACATATAAGTTGAACACGAGATACGAGATATAATTACTTATTACAGAGAATACCAGCTACGCCTGATTAACCGGGTATTCTCTAGTGGCGTCGGAACAATTCCAGTTCTGATGTAGTTAGTGTGTACCCACGCAGCATAATATAAGAACTGCTGTAATTACGACATAACTCACTCTCTGCCGATCTCGTTTAATTGGAGTATCGTAAAACAATTTCGTACTTCGGTGGCTAAATTTTACCTCCGCAAATGCGGCATCGAACGCCATACCTAAAGCGGACTAATTTTGCGCCATGAGAATATTAGTTGAAGATACCCGCGTCGCGTAAAAACTGCCTTTTTTTTGCGTCCTTGATGTTATAGTTTCGCATGACAGAAACAAAAGAAAGAAGTTAGGTAAGTAATTTTTTGAAACTATTTCCCCAAATTATGCCTGAGACATGAAACAAGAAAATATCCTGAAAATGCACAAGTGTCTAACTGAAGGTTCCTGATAAAGGCGAGGTTTAAAATATTCATTAGAAATACCAACAATTTACAACCTTATTCAAAACAAGAACAAATACTTATGATAGCTCAGGTGGGTTGATAAGACAATTAGAATGGTTACATCTAAAGCACCGAATTCTCTAGAATACTTTATTTAAGCCAGGCGTCTCGCAATGCAGAACATGCGTGTCAACGTTTTAGTGTGCAAAGTTTCCAACCGAGCGAACGTACCTACGTCTTTTTGTTTTCGCTTCTCTACGAAACTGATAATCTAGCAGACATCATTGCAAATATGAACTACCTAAAAGTGATTAGACGAACAAAAATAGAGCAAGCTGCTTCACTTTTGTTTCCGCACAGCTCATTATAAAAAAGAAGTCGCCTGCAAAAATAAAAAAAATAATAATCTGGCAAATTAAGTAGAGTTTTATAACCAATTAGTGAAATAGCACAATTTTACTGCTAAACAAGTGCTATTTTTCGGGAACTCGGGCCGGGACAAGTTCTGTACCGTTCACTTGCGAGCGCTGGGGCATCAGCAAACGCTGATAAAAAGTTTCGTTTCTGAACGCCTCTTGAACATTCTGCCATACCATGAAAGGTGTGTATAAACTATAAGAATGTATTCAAACTTACGCTCCTTCGCGGTGTTTGCTCATTTTTTATGTTATGGCAGCTTATAATAATGAGTAAGAAATAAGGAAATATACATCTTACAAAAAAGGGGGGGGGGTTGTTGCTACCGTACTCACCATTTCAAAAATAATATGAAAACCTAAAAGCCATGAGCTCAGAATAACTCCTAAATATATTGAACATAGTTAATGTCACAATTCCTTCCGCCATCAAGCTTGAGGTACGGATGTACTGGGTGCAAAATTGGTACTAAAGCTCGGAAATAATACGGAGGGAAAACTAAAAAAAAAGTTAGCCAGGGTATAGCGATGAAAGGAATATTCGTTTATGAACCAACGAGTTTTTCTAAACATAGATATTCCTAGAGATCTCAAACACCCATTGGGAGTAATAACAAAAGTCAGAGGCAGACCATTACTTCACACGATTCAGTTTTCACCTTGTGAAGATACCCACTGGACTTGCATGATAGACACCGAGACGAACGCTGAGTGTTAACTCCAGGAAGTTAGATCGAGACGCATTGGTGAACTCGGACGTCGAGAATGCCTGCACTGAACAGCTCAACAGCACGTGAAGAGATATACATACTCAAAGGTGGTGAGATGGTCATTCATGCGGCAGTCTAATTACTGCTGCAGGGTGTCACGTTCTTAAGTCAGCAAGCGTACCGCACTGGTGACGCCTAGACAACAGGAACGCAAAAAAAGTCGTTGGAACAGAGACCAACTATCCGCTTTGTATAAAGATTCGTGTAGTCACCCATAGACTCGAAGACAAGTGTTTCTGCGGAATTAAACGAATCTTCGCGAATACGCATATTCATGAAGCCGCGGACACCCGCTTCCCACTCGGCTCGCAGTCTTCATAACGGCCAAGTCACAGGCGCGCGCGTAGCTTCAAGACGTGCTTTCTCTGGTGCAAAACAAGGTGACCCTTCAAATACAAACTCTCGCGCTCCTGTCTTTGATTACCGCCGTAAAACATTTGCGAGATGGAGCATGCATAGACCGAGGAGCTAAGGCGGAAATGCATTCTCCGCCCAGGAAGGTTATTTCATCCGCGAGTCGGAGTGCTCGGCGGCGACGTTAGACCGAAGAGCGAAGATTTAAAAGTGGGAGCAACTCACACAATCTCGACGCTCCTGGGCAGATGGGTCGCGACTGCGCATGCGTCGCGTTGTCTCGTGGAGAGGAGGAAACCGAGCGGAAAGGTGGAGACGCCCGCAAACCACAAACGATCACCGCGATCGTCACGTCCTCGCAGCTCGTGTTGCAAACGCGACCTGCGAGGGCGTCCAGTTGGAAACACTCTGTAATCTAGGCACACTGGCATTAGACCCCGTTTGTAAACTCCCGCGCTGTCGAGTGCAAGGAGTGCGGATCGATGGGCTCGGGCTCGCTTCACCTGGCGCCTCGGCGGCGCCAGTGGCGGGGCCTCGGACGCCGCACTGTCGCCGGGCACGGAGCGCAAGGGCGTGGTGGAGGGAGACGGACCGGGCCGCGGGAGCCGACGCCCGCGCCGGCGAGTGCGCCCAGATTTCGGAGTGCTTCCAACTGCTGGATAGGGTTCACGTGGTTCGTGGTCCGCGTTCGCAACACAAGCTGCGAGGAAGGAAAAAGGCGAAAGCGTCTATCGTTTGAAAGCGTCTCCGTCTCGCTCCGTCTCTCCACACCCGATACCTTCATCGCTCCTCGACAACGCACGCGTGTGCACGTGCACCCAATCAGCGGGTCATCAAATTGCAAACGCTCTCTATGGTTTGAGCTGCTCGCTCTCTCTAGCGCCGGCCGCCGACGCTCGCGACGCTGGACGGCGCTAAGAACGTTGCGGCGTCGACCGGGGTTGTAAAAATCCTTCTTTAAAAGAAAGAAAAAGAAAAAGTAGGCCGCCGAAGTCGAACGTTTGACTCGGGGAGCGTTTAAATGTCAAGGAGAAATAATACAGTCTAGCGCTGCAGTCTTTCGTCGCTGTAAGCATGCTACAGTTTGGTTTATGTCACGCGGTGCTTACTTTTTTATGGGGTCAACGTTAATAAAATGGCCGTTTACAGATAGGGGCCGTCCAGAACGAAAGTTTGTCCCGCCGGAACAGCAGCGATAGAACTCGAGGAAATACGCGGAACCAAATATGATAAAATATTCCGAGCTGCTAAGGTCCCCAATTTAGCATGTGATAAAAATGTTTAGATGCAAAATAACTTTTTTTATTAAACTTTTTTAGATAAGAGTGTCGTATTTTACATGACTCGTGTACTTTTAATTTTGTGCTGACAACGTCAATAAGGGAAATCTCTAATAACGTATTAGGGCAAGAATTTTTTTTTTTTAGATTGACAGTGTTAATTTTTAGCTGTGATACACATTTAGAGGGTGTTGAACAACAGTGCACCAGAGCGAAACCCTTACTGGAAAGAATCACATTTTAGATAAGAGTTTACATGTGCCTGAGGAAATTTCAAACCCCCATTCAAATAGAACTGCATCAAGATCATCTGGTGGGCTAGTTGGTAGATACTATTTCAATATTTCAAGGATAATATTTCAAAAAGAAATGTAATATTCGAAGATGAATAAAAATTCGAAGAGAAATTTACGCATCCCGGTACCTGCTCTGTAAAGGGTACTTCACCTTGCCATTGATCTTACTGCGGGGAAGCTAAACGTACGGGGCAGTTCTCTATTTCGTTTTGTTGTGGTGAATGGCGTTGGGTTGTAAATAGGGTCCGATAAACACCGAGAATTAATCTCCAAGGCGGTTTTCTGTGAATCGGTGAAAGCCGAAAAACACCACATTTGAACTGTCCTTGAGAAAAAATAAAGCGCCAGCTTTACGGGAAGAGATTTTCTACCCTACGTTTTTTCCTCGTTGGCCCGGAACGCAGCCGCACTGAACTTTCCTTGGGGTTGTTCTTTTCTATTGAAACCACAATCCTTGCCACGTTTCCTTCTTCTATATTTACCAGCATTACTGGAGAGCATATTATAATTTATAACTTATAAACTATAGCATTTTCTTCACTAAATATAGAGTCGATTTTCAACACAAGTCCAATAAACACAGATTTCTCCCCGGCATTGAAATTAGACCTCGAAAAACACCGATTCAAAGGAAAAAAACACAGCTAAATAACCCTCGAATTTTAAGAAAATTAAATACCAAAAACACGGAATTTTAAAAGGATGAGTTAAATCTGTTTTTTCTCCTCCCTCGACGATGAGTATAGTGGAGGAAACACAGAAACACACAGAAAAAGGAAGGTTAGATACATACATACACGGGTATGCCGAAGCCTGCCGAGATGCACTCAGTCCTCACGAATTTAGTTCAAAGTTTCCTCAGGTGCCCACGTAGAGGCTCTCCTGGAAGTAGAATCGGAATCGAACATCTCGTTTCAAAAGCACAAAGCCTATATTTGTAAAACCAATAGACTCTAAAAAAAAAGAATAAATGTAAAGAAAATATACGGTTTTGCTTACACACAAAGCATTCGTTACAAAGCACTAAGTTTAGAGGATACAGTATATCACTTACCGGTTTCATTCAATGCATTTTATGTATAAAAAAATGTTTAGGTCACGTAGCTTCCAAAGATATTATGTGATCTTTCTAAACTTCATTTTATTCAGAGAAAGAAAAAAGGCAATCAAATTTTATCGATAAAATATTATAGAATTTCTCAGAGCTCCGGCGTCAGTTTGAACGTTTTTCAACTAAACATATTTTCTGAAAGAGCACAAGAAACGAAGCCTAGAGCAGCAAGTAAATTTCCTCCAAAATGGTTTAAATAATGTTTAATCGTAGAAATACGATATAACCTAAACCAAAACAAACCGTAGAAATACGATATAACCTAAACCAAAACAAACCTGGGACTTTACTGGCTCGCCATCTTGTTCTGACGTCAGATGTCGTATAAACATCAGCACATGGGCAGCTTGAGCCACTTTCGCCCAGCGTCAAAGGCTGTCAGAAAACCGTCGCGATCGTCGATAGCAATATTGAACTACGATTCATCAAGCTTGTCCTAGTCAAGCATTGGCCAGCAAATGTTTCAAGATTTCTAGCACTAGATTTCATACGATTCACCGTTCCCACTTCATCCGTCGTCATCGCTTTTGAGGGGATCGCCCGTGGTGGCTGCGTTCGCAATCCGCCGACATGCAGACTCAAATGCCGCTTCGAAGCAGAATGGCATGGAAGGTTTTATTTGCTGGCAAGATGTGAACCGTTTTTTTTCTTTTTTTTCTTTAGCACGACGCGAACGCCAGGAGCCAGCGTTTCCCTCGACCTGGTCGGATTAATTTATGTCGCAGGGACTTCTCGGTCGGAAACCAATAACATGCCACTCTGCTGCATTTCTGCGGGGTGCTATTGCACCCCACAGGAATTCACCAATTCCTCCAACCCTCAGTCGCATGCCGCAAACAGCCTAAATCAGACGCAATTCGCATAACCACACAAGCTCACTATCTCTACAACGCACGGCGCGTGGAGTGGTGATGGTCGTCTGCTCTCGGATACAACATTTGACGTCACGAGCGTCCCTGCTCGTCGTTGCCAGTAGAGCGGCAGCAAGTGATTCGAAGGTGTACGCGTAAACTGCGAAATTCCTTTTTTTTTTAAAGAAGAATATTTTGAATAAATGCTTTGTAGACATACTCACGGGTAGATATTTAGTACATGGTTAAAGTTCATAAAAATCGATGACCATCAATATTTTGCCGGAGCTTCCCTTCGAAGACTTCCAAATATTTGCATTGTTCGATTTTGTTATGATATTTTTGTGTCCTCATTTAAATGTGGCAAACCTAGAGTAAATCGGCCGATTTCTTTCAAAAACTATAAAAATATATGAAAAACCTCAGCTTATATTCTCTTTTAACTAGCTTTCAAGTTGCCTTCGTTGAGACCTTTAACATTATGATTCTCCTTCGGAATGTATGTTTTCATTGTGAAGTAAATTGCTCGATGGAGTTTCGAAACAAGCAACAAAGAGGTAATTTCATTTGAAGGTTTAGTGGAAAAGCATGTACTATTATTACGTGAATAATGCATGCAATAATGATTTTAACGTCTTTAAATTCAAGCACAGCGCTGTCTAGAACCGCTTTTTTTTTAACTACGGTTTTCGGATTACTTACTCTCTCAATAAAATAATATAATTTTGATTTCAAAAGTCAAAAAACATTGAAGACAAAAAGGAACACTATATAGTCTGCTACCACGATACGTCAAGCGTGCTAAAATGTGAATAGTAAAAGTAATATTAAAAAAACAATCAAGAATGGGAGCGAATAAAAAGATTTCCAATAATTACTTAATATATATTAATTGCCTTTTTTACATTGTTCTAAGGGAACTGCAAACGTAATCTAACTCTCAACAGAGCACCAGCCGGGTACGTATCATCCATACCTTCCTTTTTCTTTCTTTTCTTTTTTTTTAATTGGAAACGTTACCGCGTACGTCCACACAAAAATCCCGAAAGGTATACTCCTCTCACTCCTAAGCTGACAGCGCAGTGGACGTTACGAGCTCTTCGGACCAGTAATACGTTTATCATTCACCTCGTGATCTCGCTCCCGCCCATACCCACATCCACCAAACTCGATACGCGCTCGCTATCTTACGGCCTCTCCAGTGAGGCAAGATAACACCCATGTTTCCGAAGCGACACTGGCACATAGTAGGCTCTAAGCGCCACTGGGCGGCAAGGAGCTGTGCCACAGCGCGGCCGTAGAATGTGTCTCCAGCTATACTCGGGGACAACTTTCTGCAGCTCTACATGCAATCAAAGGTACGGGAGCGTCACGCTTGAGCGCTCATCAAAGCTGCGCACGCGTGCGCTCTTTCCCTCTCTGGAAATGCCATAGAAAGTTGTCCACGAGATTAGACTCCGGTCAAAGCAAGCTGGAGAAGTCGACAAAGAAGAAGCGAACGCTTAAGTCGTTTGGAAACTATCGCGGAGCCTGCTATGCCCTATTCCTTACGTTGTGCTAGAAATGCGCCATGCGCGTAAGGTGATGTATAGTTTCTCGGTGACTGGCGGTGAACGTGAATTTTGAGTACGAATTCGGAGAATCACTAGAAAAGGCATAATTGCAGAGCTGGTCGAAGACCTGAATGCTGACTCTCCCCGAGGTAACACCACGGCACAAAAATCCCAAGGAATGAGCATTCTCTCGTTTATTCATTAAAATTGCCATCGAAGCAATAATTTGCTCAATGCTTCACGAAAGGGAATAGAGGTCCTTACGCACACACCGTAGATGAATACTTGTTAACAAGGTTCTTTCTTGGTATCTTCTTTTTTATTTTTTCAGCTATTGGAAAGACACGCCAGAAGTCTTCCCCGATGTTAACGTGGAATTCGGAACACGACAATACACCATTCGGCTACGAGAAACAGACCCCTTTGAGTAACTGGGTTATGGTGGTAGCGGGGTTTGCAGGGTGGAACAGCGAGGGTGGCAAAGTGCCAGCGTCCCCCTCTCCCCGCAGAAACATGCTCATGCTTTTTCTTGTAACGGAAAAGGCCGTCGAAAAAGAAGCGCTCGAATCCAGTCCGGCCGTGTACCCACGCGCGGAGAGCGGGGTCAGACGATGAAAAGGAAGGCGGCCGATTGTTCCGGAGAGCGTGCAGCTTCCCGCGCACTGTCAGCTTAGGAGTGTCTCAGGACGAACCGCAGACGACACTCCGATCCGTCAAAACCGATCCAAGGCCGCGTGTCCTTCGAGTGGGGAGTAGCGACGCGTGGGGAGCGTAGTCCCACGATTCGTTCGTCGAGCCGGATTGGCTGGCGTGGCTCTCGCAGCGCCCGTCGCAGACCATCGTAAGACAAAACGGGAGCATGGGAGCATAGTTACCGAGCGCGCCGCATGGACGAACTCCGACTGACTGCAACTGCGCGACTTCTCCCTAGAGGGCGCCTGCGTGCCGCCCAGTGGCGCCGACTGGCAACACGGGACGTGCAACACACACACACACAGAAAAATGGCGAGGGTTATGGCCGGTTGTAGCGGTTCGGTCCGGGTGGTACGCGACAGCCCTGCTGGTCAATATCGTCTGGTTTACCCGAGCGAAAGCGGACTATCGACCGGAATGTCTTCCTCACGCTTGAGTCAATTCCTCCGGAGAAATGAAAAGAAAAGAAGAAGAAGAAAAGAGACGGCCACAAAAGGGAGAACAAGAGCAAATATCGCTGGTGGTTCTCTCCCGGGACCGACAGAGTTTGTCGCGTCCCGTGTCTGGGGGCAAGCGCAGTTTCTGACGCGTCTGTGTTCTCTTTCGAAAGATACGAAGATGTTTTTGTTGTTGTTATCTTTTTTTCCCGCTTACGCCACGCGAAATGTCCTTCGGGACAATGTTTAAAACTCGGTTGACGCTGTCGAGTGTAGGGATTGTAGGAATGGTGGGTCCTTCGGAGGCATTCTCCGCCTGCAATGCGTCAAAAAAAAAAAACGGTTCGTTATTTTTTTTAAAGTTATTTGGTCATTGCAAGTTTAAATAAAAATTTGATGCTGTATATTACGAGAGTAGTTTTGCCTACACTCAAGATGCGGTCCCAGAGAGGTGTAATGGCGCTACTCGAGTTGCACAAAAAGTTAAAATAGCGAGACACGTAAAAAATGGGACACATGTCTCACATAAAGCAACGTATAGTAACGCATACGCTTATACGGTTATTACGCTCAGCGATGAGGAGAAGAGGGGCTTTCTTTAATGTGGTTGCAGCGCCATCTCTTTGAGAGGCAAGAAAGCATTCGGTTCTAAAAGTAAGGAACATAAAAGTTGAAATACATTGAACAATAATAATAAAAAAGAGCAATATATGTAACGCGATCGAATGGCAAGCTTATGACAAGAGCTGCTCGCAGAACAGAGATGAGCGACAAAAAAAAAAAAAACAGGTCATACGAGAGTGTAGGCACGTAGCCAGGATTTTATTTCGGGGGGCCCGCCCATGACAAAATGCTGTATGAGGGGAAGGGGCAGAAAAGGTCCCAGCAAAATGGAATATTTCGGGGGGGGGGCCCGGGCCCCACCCCCCCCTGGATACGTGCCTGCGAGAGTGGCCGAGGTAAGGATATATCGACATTTAGCAGTAGGTAACCATAACGGTTGCCGGGGAAGGCAGACTAAGCAGAAACATGCTGGGGAAAGACGCACGACTTATGGCAGATCAATTGCGGTGCATGTGTGGAGGTGTATAAGAATCAACAAAATGAGAATACCCGCACATGATAAGTAATTTCTAGAAGAAGATGATCAAGAAGTTCCTACAACTCTTCAAGTGGTCACGTTTTTATCAATGATCAATGAGCGAATAAAGAAACGCGTCTTATTATACGTGTGTATACGTTTTCTACCTTGTGTGTCTCCATAAAAGGAATCTCGAAGCACTTGTGACCAATCGTAAATAATTCTGCGCACAGGCGTCCTTGGGGGTGGCCAGTTGATGCCTGATATAGAGAAATGGTCAGTTTTCCCCCTGAATGTGTGTCTGTTGTTTTTGTTGAAAATGTATTTATTAAACGACTATAGTTTTCATCCGGTACTTGACGTCAGGCCGTTTCGGAAACGCCGATTGCGTGCATAAAAAAGAAAGGGGAACTGTGGGATGATTGAGGATATCATATTGCTAAAACTTGATCCCCCAAAAATAATAAAAAATAACCTTTGATTTTATTGATCGAAGGGTGGAAAATACTAAAGATGAAAGCATCCTCTATTAGCATTTGCGGAACATTCTTCTGATTTCTGGACTTTTGTACTAGCTGTCAAGTAATAATTGCGACAAAGATTGAACTTACATAGTTTATTATACGACAAGGCCGATAGACCAGTAGATCAATCAAAGTGGCTTTTGTGTGCTTCCTGCGCTGTTGCACAGCTGTCGTCTGATAAAACGCGAACGGTGGCGTGTGCAGCGGCCAAGACATGCATGAGTCACCTGGAGCAGGAGGTGCCCGCCAACAGCAGCGACCTGGTGAACATCAGCAGCTGGAAGCACTACTACTACCACTGCCCGGGCATCTACCACCCCCGGACTACACCGAGTGCTGCGGCCCAGAGGCCTCCAAGTGCTGCCCTCCTGACAGATGGTTCTACGAGATCGACAACACGTACGCTGCCCTCCTTCTAAACCTCTTTTTGGTACATTTCTTACTTCCCGTGGCATGGTTTTTTCCTACCACGTCCTTTGAAAGGTGAGCGCCCCCCCCCCCCCCCCCCCGAGAAAACTTCAAGCCTGAAACGCGTGTGAGCAAAAACTAGAGAGCCTGTATTGCAGAGAGTTTCCAACTGTTCGATCGAGGTCAGGTGGTTTATTGGCCACGTTTGCTATCCAAGCTGCGAGGAGGTGGCGAAAGCGTTGATCGCCTGTAAGCGTCTCAGCCTTTCCTCCTCGCCACCCGACAGCGCAGAGCACGCGCACCTGTGACTCATCAGCGCAGGAGGCAGCCGCCATTACGTTGCAAACGGTCCCCCATGGTTTAAGTTGCTCCCTCTCTGAAATAGGCTCTCTAAGCTGCGTCGCGTCGCTAAGACGACGACAAGTTCGCACCACTCCCCCTTCCCCGCTCCGCCTTCACCCTGTCCGTTACGTTTCCTGCTCTCCAGGGTGAGAGGATCTTCTGTAGGACCATGGAGTCTGGTTGTCGGCTTTAACAGCGTAACCACAGCAGCTCTCCGACGTCCAGCGTCAGCTAGTTGCTATGGTTACGTCCTTCGGCAACAAGACGCGACGCGGTTTTGCTTACCCGCGTTTCACGCTTTAGTATGCGAAGGGTTATTTTTAAGGTTTTTATGCAATCAACACCGCGAGACGGAGGAGGGGGCAACCTGACGATCCTAGGATTTGAGGACCGAAGCCCCGTGACAAAATAATTCACTTACACAAAGCAGTCATAAGCCGATTCAGTGATTTTTTTATTCGTTTATTTACGTTTAAGTTAGTTGTCATTCTGAGAACGCGGCTAGGGTACCGGGATACAAGTACATTGCGCACTTTTTCCTCTTCCTGTGCCTTGAATATAAAATTGAAATGGAATATATCAGATATGCCAGAACATAGTAAAAATGTATTTATTCATATATTGTAATTATTCAGACGGTTCAAATTGCATTACTAATTATTAAATTACGCTCTATCGATTTAGTCTTAATACGACTTTCGCCCGACCGCGTTATTCCCTCTCGTCAATTATTTCTGGAATCTTTTTTTTTCTTTCTTGACGTCAAAGAAAGAACCGTAGTGAGAAAAAATTCTTAGCGGTGGTGCTTAAGTAATTTTATTCTTAAACACAAATAGAAAGCAAAGCAAATTACGTTAAAATAGATATAAGAACGATGAAAGGTACAATAGCTACCAAACTTGCAGAACATAAGAACAAGCCCAAAGACGTGACAGAATATCCCAATGTTTTGCCGCGAAAGATACTGAGAACAGTCAATCAATCTTTGCTATTTTAGGGTTTTTTCGGAGACACTATTTTTTATTTATTAAAATTTTTTTTTATGTATCTATAACATAAAGATGAGAACACTACAGCGTGTCCTAAAACAAAATTAACATATTTCTTTTTAACGCGAAAATAAACTACGCTTCGCCGAACGCTCATTTCCCGCACAAACGGTAGCGCTAGCGGTCCAAACCAGATCCCAAAGTTTTAAAATGAATCGTTATCTTATTCACATGTTACAAGTAATTTGTTTGAAAACTTCAGTGGGAAAATGCGGCCCATTCTCGGTAGCTGCCGCCATTCTGCTCCAGGTAGTCGGGGACTCGGTCTGCCAACCTTGTGCCACTGAAAGTTTCAGAAAATCACTCACAACTTTTGAATGCAGTAGTGAATAGTTATAAAAAAAAAACTTTGGTTTCGAACCGGCAACGGTACATTTGTCCAGAGAGAAAAGCATAATTAGCGCTGAGGGAGGAGGGAGGATTTTGTAAAATAAACGTGCCGTCGTTCTCATTCTATCAGTGACTAGCATCTCTCTGATTTCTCTTGTCTGCTTCCAACGCCATCGCCAACGGACGTGGCCTCGTGCGTGCAGGCTGGCGACGGCCATCGCTGTGTCGGTGACGCTGACGTGCTTCGCGCTCACCCTGCTCGTCATCGTGTGCTGCTTCTGGCCCCGCTGCCCGCTGTACAACGCCTGCAGGTCGCGCTACAATCACGACATCCCGCACCGTGAGTGGCTCGCATTTCATCGCTGTCCAAAGTTACACCGCCTCGATCATGTTGACAAAAGAGAGTTTTAGAATGGGGGCACTCAAAGCTCGGGGGCTCCTAACAAATAGGGGCTGACCACTGCACATGCGCCGAACTCAAACTTCGTTTTGGGTTTTGGGATGGCGCTCGCCCCTAACGCAAAAAATCGAGAAATGGCGTGGGGCCCCTATTTGCTTGGAGCCGGGTTGCGTCGGCGAACATGAAGACGCCCTTTCCACTCACATCGGAGGGAATTCGTCATGGTCGCTGCCATAGTGAATGGCGCAGCCGGCTTTCTCTTTGCTTTATCTCGCTCAAATCACAAATAATAAACGGTGAGTTGATCCTGGGTTCAATCCCCCCCCCTCCCTCCGCCCGTTTCGATCTGGATGAGCATCGGCAGGCGTGCGGTCGTGTATCACTATTGCGTGGTGCACGTTAAAGACCCGTAGCTAGCGGTTGTGCTGCACTGGCTAAATTGCTCATCTACAGCTGGGAGACAACTCGCCCGTTGAGGCGAACTAAGTTCTAGGCTGTATAAACATACACACAAACCGATTTTTTTTTATCTGTGAGCTTGCTTTATTTTATAGATCGTCTTCCGATTCTGGCCTTCCCTAAGCCTAAAGAGACGCGGTGACCGATGACATGGCAACGTCTCTACTCCGAGACTCCGAGTGAATTTTCTTGGCTCGATCGGCCGAGTGTTCATGGCACGTTACCTGTAGTTACCAATAGCCAACGTTACTACTAGTTCGGTATCGGTGGGCGGCGAGCGGTCCGGGTTTCAAGGGTGAGTTTCTAAACTGAGTGTTCTAGTAACGTCGATTGTATCTTTAAAACAAGTCTTCCAAGGCTTCCAAGTCGCTCCAGCTCAGATCTAAATAAAGCAGCTGCTCGCAGAGTATGCTAGCCCACGTTCGTCTCAATTTCGGCCTAGTTAAAGGCCTAAATCTTCGGCGATAGACAGTCAACGAGCGCACACGAACGCCAAAAACAATCCGAGACAGCGTGCGCCAAGTTAGAAGCGCCACGGATTGCACTGTTTTGACTGAAAACAGTTAACAATAATTATACTGATTTTAGATTGTCTTTTGTTTTAACCAGGTTGATTGGGTTTTACCTTAACTATTATTTGTCAACAAAAAGTACCTGTTAAGCGCACATATTTTACGTTTTGTTCAATATTTTTTAGTTAATACCCTTGTCAGCCGCATTGGCGCTGCAAGTGGAAAGCGCAATTGCGTTTGAGTCCCCCAATTTCTTAGGGGATCCCAAACGTTAAGGCCCTCTATTCTAAAAGTCTCTAAAAACCAGAGAGCGCAGATCGTGCCACGCACAAACCACGCGCCGTGTGTGGTTTGTGCTAGATATTTTTCCTTGTGCACCTCAGATGTCAGCCAGGGCGAGACCAAATGAATGAGCATGCTCCACAGGCGCTACCTGATATGAACCTAGGACGATGCGTGTCGTCTAGTCAGGCGAGCGGTCACATGGTACGAAGTCACACCACTCTCACAGGCACGTTTTTTGCCGGGGACGCTTTCAAAGTAGCTGTGCTACGCAGCCCGGTGCCTATAGTATTCCACTTGCACCGCACCGACCCAAGTTTCAACCTCGCTCGAGCGCCTTCTTCCGCTGATTTTTTGTCATGAACGAGCATGACGCTCGTTCATAACGCTTGTCCATGATGCTCGCCCATGACGCTCATTCATAACGCTCGTTCATATAAATTTTTTTTTCATAGAAAACGACTGAGAAAACGCATTCCGTGTTCAAAAAGAAAGGTGCTTTTGCACTGTCATCTCCGTTAATACTACCTGAACAAAAACCAGCGCCTGTCCCTGACGTCACACTGTAGCGGTGGCGCTGCTGTCGGCGCAGCGCACGCGCAGACGCTTCCCTTCTCGCAAAGCTGGTTTCTGTGCATGCCCAGTGCCTACACTCCGTGTGGCCAAACGCTCACTTGTTTGTCAACAACGGGTGGGTTTTTATAAGGAAAAAAGCGAAACATCAGCAATATAAAGATGTGTATACTACAAAGAAATTAAGTTGTTATTTGAATTAGACTGAATGAATTTTTTATTTCACTTTTTTTTAAATTGACGTACGTAATTTGTATTGGTAAGTGGCATGTAAGTATTAAAGAATACCAGCAAGCGGTACGCAGTAACGATGCCGTCAGGGGTTTATTTTCGGAACAGTCAACTTTTGCAACTGCTCTTGAGGTTAGGCAAAGGTTGAATATTTTACATTCACGAAAACGAGATGTTCATTTACTAAATACCGATAAGGTGCAAAAAACAAAGGCTACTTCACTAAATTCATTTTAGTTAAGTATTTAGCGTTGCCTTAGTTAAGTATTTGGCGTAGCTTTCAGTTAAGGCTTATAGCATTAGCAAGCGACAAGTTATATGAAAAACACGAAGTCGCGAATAATATGGTTAAAATCATCACGATGCATTGCTAGAATAGAAAGAAAAAATGTCACATTACAGGGATCTCACCTTTCATTTTTTTAACATATTCATTTTGCTGCTCCTTTACGTACGTAGGATTTTGTCGTATGCATCTTGAAGAGGTCCCACTTTTGTTTCCCCACAGACAAATCTCAAGAGTTTGTGATGGAGACGATGCCGACGGAGTCGCCCGGAAACAAGAAAAAATATGCCCCGTTGGCTTCTACAAATGGCAGCCCGACCCTGGACGGCAACGTCAAAACTCCGAGCCAGCGTAAGCCCACACCCGGTAATCCATGCGGTCAGAAAGATTATTCTCTCTCAACAAAACATTATATTGTTCAATTACGTGCACCGTTCTGCAGTGTGACAGTCATCAAGACGTACGTTAATCGTGCGAAACTTAATAAAAAAAAGAAGTCACCACCACAAGTTCAATTGGAACTATGTTAACTGTAAAATCGTGTAGATAGAATCAAGTTGCCGTGGTTGAACGCTAAGAGTATTGACTTCCATCCTTAAATTATTATTTTTTAACCTTCTACTTATGTTTTTTTTTATGTACATCACCGACAGCTAAGAAAGGCAGAGCGCGGCGAGTTCCGAGTGAGTTATCATCGCTCCGCAGCCAATGGGATTGCGGCATTTGGCAATAAAAATGGCCGAAGGACCAATCACGGAGCACGAAGCATTAACGTAATTAGCCGCACCCTGCGTGTCTTAAACCGTCAGTGACTATGGTGTATGCAGCCGATAAACATCTGGAATATCATTTTATATATGCATTTATGGTAGCCGAGACTCAATCAAAATGCTAAATCAATCGATATATAAAAGTTTATGAAATCTATAACTAAATAAATAGCAAATCGCGAGTCGACCCAACTCTTTGAATATTGAACATGTACTAATTTTAAGATAACAAATATGTTTCGGCCTTTTCTCCTTATCAGGGGCGACAGCAGTGTAGCGCGCGTCCAGCCCTAGCTTGCATAAAGTGAAGGAGTGGCTACTTAAGGTAAGTATGACAAGACATTTTCTAGCACATTGCTAATGCGCCGAGAAGCCGAGGGAGAGGAGGAGACGAGAGGGGACGTCAAAATGCCGATCTCTGACTGGAAGGATTAGTGGGTAGAACTAAAGCTATAGCTGCCTTTGTCTCCACTGCACTCGTCGAAGGCGTTAGAACAAAGAACGTCGGCGTCCGGCGTTTGGCTTTCGCAGTCTAACGCCTTCGACGAGTACAATGGAGACAAAGACAGCTAACAAAGACAGCTAATCCTTCCAATCAGAGATCGGCGTTTTGACGTCCCCTCTCGTCTTCTCCTCTCCTCAGCTTCTCGGCGATTAACCAATAATAATACTTCCTTGGTATTCGGGTTTCTTTTTCTATGCGAGCTGCAAGCATACGAGGGGCGTTCATAAAGTTCGTATTATTGTCATGAAGGAATAAAGATTCAACAATCAAACTCGAGTAGGAGTTGAGACTTTCTTACATGTTCGCCACCAAAAGTTACCCACTCTTTTCAGCGATGCACTACATGCCGAAGGCCATTGTTATATAATTCCTCGTTTTGAGTCTTCACGAATCGCTCCACTTCAGCAATCACTTGGTCGCTGTCCTTGAAATGCTTTCCTCTTATTTGTCCACACTGGAAGCGTCTGTGCCATTTAGCCAAAGTGTCATAAACTGGGCCGTTGTCCCCGAACAACGCTCCCAGATTGGAATGGATATCCTTGGCATTTCTTCCCTTCAAATGAAAAAAACGGATCACTGCATGTGCTTGGCACCGACGCGTGGTGCCATTTTTGTTTCGACTCCCTAGCGGCGTTCCGAACTACTATAGCATGCGATGTTTATACTGTTAAGAAACTAGAGGGACGCGCGCTCATGTTGATGCCTGTTTTGTTCCGTTTTTTGCAATTTTTTGTGCCGATAATACGAACTTTAAGAACGCCCCTCGTACATAAAATTGTGGGTCTCTCTCTCCGTGATTTCTCATATGATTTTTTCTAAAGCACTATGCAAATTACATTACAAAAAAAAAACTGAACTGCTATTTATAGACCCTGATTCACACTTGCTCTAATCGGACGAAAGTCCAAGTTTGTTACCGGTCTTAGATTTATTAATTGAATGTCAAGCTACTGTCAAACTCAAACGAATGCAGGAACATATCGCTTGGGGATTGAACAATCAGCTAGTGCAAAGATTATGAACAACCAAACACACACAAAAAGATTAAGTGTATTTCAATTATAAGATAGTGGATAACACGAAGATGAGTTCGATCGCCTATTCCGTTCTTAAATTTCAGACAACTGACCCACAAATAAGATTATTTCAAAGAAGCTGGCATGCTAAGCAAAGTCTAAAGCTTGGCTGCTAGTATCGCACACCTGATTGTTGCCCGGTGTGATGCATGTGAACATTAAAAAAACTCTTAGTAGGGTACGTTGTTGGGCTAGTTGGTTCATCTTAGTTAAACTTCCAAACACTTCTTTCCGTGCCAATCCCACTGTATAGTGAAAATTTTAACTCAGACGTCGTCCAGAGGTTTTATGCAAAAACTATGCAACGCACAGAAATATTGGTACACTATCAGTCACCTCTAAAACAATATTTCTAAAACAGACAATGGAATAGTGTTCATTAGTGTCCAGCCAGTTTCTAACTAGCTTTACAGGCATGTCCCACTAATTAAAAATAAAGATTACGCAAAACTAATTAAATATCTCATTAACCACATACGCTCTATACCTAACGCAGTCAAACACACTCAAACGCTCTCAAACGCAAATGCGCGTAGGGCCCTAAAGGTTAAAGGGTAACTTCGGTCAAAAGTCGAACCAAAGTAAATGACTGATATCGATTTACGGAGACGAAATACGAGCGCTGCCAAAATATTCCACTAATGGGAAACCGCGAACCACTCTAAAACCGATATTAAAAATGCTACTCGCTGCAGATTTTCGGCGGGCATTCAGTGGGTCGGCTGTTTGTCAAGCAACCCTGTGCCCTGCTGTCATCTTCGTTTAAAGGAGGTTTCTTGTTCGCACTGACACTTTTTTCGGCGTGTTTTCCTGCTGCGTTTTCAGCTGTCCCGGCGGACAATTTCTGCTTGTTATGTCAAGTTTTAGCGTCCCTAGTTTGTAAGTGCTCTTCAGCGGTCGAACACGAAGATTTCTGACTCCCTGCTTGCTCAAGCGCGTCGTAATGTCGAAAAGGGCATTCACTGGCGGCCATTGTTTAGTCCGTTCCTGCTCAGCGCGAGCTTACGATTGGGTTTCACAACGCTTCAGCAACGTGCATTGCACATCACCAAGATTTTAGTTCTTCTCAGAAGATAAGTGGGGGCTCGTTCTGAGCAGGCGTACATCGTGGCAAACTCGCTTTTCGACCGACAACTTTATGAATGTTTGCCAGAGATGTTTGATGTCTGCAAAGCGAAGCGGTAACAGCCGCAGTTACCTGATTGATCGGAACTGCTCTTGCGACTAGGACAGGCACACGTTCTGCGGCACAGCAATACGAACTTTTCGTCACATGATAGCTATGCAGTGATCGCAAGGGTCGCCATCATGTTCATGCTGGTAGTTTTGGCTTCGCCGTAGACCTCCGAAACAAAACTTTGAGATGGGATATCTACAATACTACACAAGGCATCGAGGGAAAAAATGGCCACATCGTAATTAGGGACACTTTCTTCACTTAAAAACTGTATGCCTAACGCTAAAATAAAGAAAATGTAACCGAAGTTACCCCTTAACAAAATTCATCATGACAGTGACAAACACGGTATAGATACTATTTTTGAGCGATGTGTAGTTTTTCTACGAATAGTATTGGCCGGCGTGCAGTGAAACACACGGTGTGCATCTTCTCGCACTTGGTTAGTCGGAAGCCTTATGATTCGATATGAATTTCAGGAAGTGAACGACGCTGCTGCAAACGTTCACAGAAGCCCACTTGTTCGCTCCGTGGACCCGCCGTCAGAGAATGTACCAAAAAGAACAAGCAACAGAAGGCACAGTCGTGCGTATCATCGTGCAACGTGCGCGCGCGTGCCACAGTCCAGCTTCCCAACCCTGGATGCCTAAAATTTGGTTCCTACGAAGCAAGGTGCCGTCTGCGAAAGCTGCCTCATAGCGATCCAAGAAACAATCTAGAAATTGTGCCGTCAACGCCAAGAGTTTGCTTGCAAGTGAGCTGGAAACATTGACGCGTAAATTTGTTTTTGATTTTGCACTCCACTGCCTATAGAAAGCTCATTGTTGCGATAAAGAAGAGCATACACTATACTGTCAATGCTTAGTAAAGCTACCAGAAAAAAGAACAACTCAACTGAGCACTAAGAGTTGAAGAAACACAAAACAAACACAAACTGACGCTGAAACTGCCGAAAGGCCATGCTTTCAGCGGACGTTTACACTATTTTAGTCTACTCCATACGTCTCAAGTTCTGCAAACAAAAACACAATCGTTTCACAGATGTTACGGATTTTTTTAGCGCAATACTTATGATTGTGCCAACTTTGTCACCCTCTCAAGGTTCACGACGCTTGCCAGACACTTTAGAAGTTTTTGAAGTTGTAAAACCTCTGCATAACATAAGAAACAAAAAAAGAACTAAGAAAAGGAGAGGAAACAGGACTTGGGTAGTTCAAAGCCGGCTAGCCAACAATTTTGAGCTTCTGTATGTAGAAGTGCAATGTTGATGTATCATCTCGGCCTCCCAACGTTTGGGGTAAACTTGTTTGAACAAAATTATATTATCAAACTTATGTGGGTTAATCAAGTTTGTTATTGTTCAAAGAGCTGGCTTCGTGAGCCAAGTGGGTTTGTTCAACGAAACATTAAGTTTACAAGAGAAATTCTTGGATTTGTTGGAGCCACAAGAATGTGGCTCATATTAAATTTTAGCACCGCTATGTCATATAAAAAGGCTTACTTTCATTAGTCCATTGACTTCAAAAATGAAATGTTGATTCGGAACATTGTTTCCTCCGTTTATTAGGGTGTACGTTACAGTACTATTTTTTTAACAATTTGAATGATGTATTGATGTATCAGGAACAAAAGTATAGTATGAAGTCTAATGGCATAAGGTGTCATGTCAAATATATATGCTTCCTTTTGGATACTCGTGACAATATTAATACAATTATTTCTGCCATTCATTATCATCATTCTTGTCCAGCTCGCTTGCACCTTTGCATTAATTGTATTAGCATAATTCACATTGCACGTTTTTCAAACTAAGTCTGTCTATCGCCGAAATGTTTCGTAGTAATGCAATGCTAATTTGCCATGACCTCCCAAAAAGTGGCGAATGGTAGGCTCTAACGGCGGCGAAGAAACTTTTTGTCGTTATATTACTTGTCTCAAATCAAGTAATATAAAACCAACGCACACTTCTAGATTAATATGGCAGACCTTTGAAATTGCCAAAATCAAAACAATTCGAATTTTTTGTGTTGTCTTTTTGCGTCAGTTTTTGCTTTGTTGAGAATTTTAGGCACATTAAACCACTACGGTGTAACAATATTATCTGTTCATCTCATCTTTTTGGGCTTAATTGAATTTTTACTTAGTTTGATGTGTGCGTAATCACTGGAATGTAAAGCGGTTTGATACCGGTCATATGGTCTGGCAAGCTTGCTTCAGGTAACACAATGCAAGTTTGTCTGCTTATTTTGCAGAGGTTGTGGTGACGTCACAGAACGCCGAGCTCTGATTGGTTCTAACTGAAGAATAGTGGGTAGGCCTCAAAGCAAGCTGCCTTGAGGTCTACCCACTATCCTTCAATCAGAGCCAATCAGAGCTCGGCATGTTCTGACGTCACCACAACACCAGCAAAAGAAGCAGACGAACTTGCAACCCGTATTGCTACACCAAACGCAAAAAGCAGACGGCACGGATGGTTTAATGCGAATTGTGTCTAGAAATTATTTTCGCCTTCGTTTTATTTTTGTTTTTTCCTTGTCAATATATTTCACCTTATCCTACGATGGACTAAAGGCAATAGCTACGGACCGCCAGATCCAATCACGAGCCACTCAGAAATTGCGCGGTATTTCGCTTCAATGCACGTATCGGTGCCCGCGTCTCGGATCACTGATGGGGACGAGCGGACAGTGGTTTGAATAAAATAGCAGTGAATGACTCATAAATTTTACATTGCGAAGAATGCCACGATATACAGACTTTTTGCAGGGTCGAAGCTATAGAAATGATGCAGCGCTTTTCGATTCGGAGCATTATTCGTCCATCCATAATGAATGTTAAGCACGGCATGTCAGAGTTTAGCCTGGATCGTGATTGGACTTGGCGGCCCGTGGCTTTGACCTGTAGTTCATCGTAGGATGAGACTAAGTATAGTGACTGATGTTTGCTTTAATTTGTTTACAGTTTGCAAAATCTGTGAATAGATTTTGTGGAGCGTATTGAACATTGATTTGCGAGTAGATGCCCTTGCATTTTTGTCCTTTATTTGGTTTATCTAGAAGGCCTTGCAGTTGGTGTTCCGAATACCCAATACATTACATTGCAGTGAACACATATTCCTCTCCCGGTACGATGTCAAATGAGCCTTATCGAACGTGTGCAACTAAATGCTGTAAATTGTGTTGAGTTGTTTCCTGGGACCAAGGGGTGCAAGAAAATGCCCCGAAACAAACCACAGGACAAACAGTTGCAGCTTGTTTTCTTGTTGGTACGTGTATGGAAACTTGTGTTTTGGAGATGCTGTGTTGTTTTCGCTGCTGCTGTGATCGATACTTTTAGTTGCATAGTTTTATGTAGAATGTGTCTAGTCAGTGCATATAACAGAAACGAACGGGAAGATGTGTTTATGCAAAAGCAGAGCCAATATTTTGTCCGATAAAAGCCGACATTTTATTGTTTTATGAATAAATGAGGTAATACCTCGATTCTAGATCACCGCCGATGTAAAGTATAATGGCGTACCTAAGAGTTTGTTTTATTCTATTCTCAATTTAACATCTCTAAACATTCAATTTTTATGTTGTAAAAAATTTATGAGCTATAGCGATGTTTACCTCATGCATCATGAAGAAAAAAATGCCGACAACAAAGTATACTTATTTATCGCATTGTTTTATGTAAAGCTTTATTATCAGGTGTCGAGATTTTAAATAATGCAATATTGTTTTCATATTCTGTTTTCTCAAATACCTGTAACGAAAAAACAAAACAAAAATGAAAGGCTACAAGTGAAGCCCGGTGCTATTGTCTCACAGAACGCTTTGCCAATAGAAAGGAGACACTCTTTTTCTGATCATACTTGCAATTGGGCGCATGTGTTGACAGTAGACTAGAAGAGCGAACAATATAACTTTTAATATATACATAAATATATATCTTCAATGTGCGATAAATTTTTATCGACAGTTGCGATTAGATTAGTTTAATATTTTGCAAGGCTAACGCAGAATTTTTTTGTTTTCTTTAGCATCTTCGCCATCCTTCAAATGTTCTTGGATTGTACGTCCTATGTATATAGCACACTATTTCGCCTGTAGAGAGCATCGTGATACATCTATTTTGCCTACTATGCACAAGCTATTGTCTATTTTGATAAGATGCACTTTGCCGCCTCTAACCAAGAAACTGTTCGGGCACATTGTATCGAAGTGCCGACCCATTCACCCCTCCATGTTGACGCATAAGTCCACTGGCACTTAAAAATACATTGAAATCTGGGTAATTAGGCTACGTTGTCCTACTATTTTCCTGTATTTTGGAACAACCGAAGGACGTTTCGCATGTCATTACAATCAAATATAAAATACTACGAGATGGCGTATCGCTTTGTGGAGACAAATATCAGTTGTTCATTGAGAGCTAACCGTAATTGATTACACATTTTGGTGGCATTTTTGACTGACGGTGGAAAAGAGTGAATGACCAAAAATCAATATATAAAAACATGTAAATAGAAAAATAAAAATATCTAGACTGAATATTGGACTGCTAGACATTTTACAAGTTAAAAAAAGAAGTCTCAAATGAAAGTGAAGTTCTCAGATTTTAAAGATGTACATAGGCATTCTTGCATACAACGTATATGGCGCGCCAAATTTTAGTGCCACAAACGTATACGCATACAAGTGTATCACCGTATCAGATACAATGTAGAAGACGTGAGCACACTATATTCGCAATTCTAAAGAAGGCGACGCCACCTGCAGGAAGAAACCTGAACGAGATGAGCGGGCAGCTGCCGCCTATTCAAGTGTGCAGCGACAACTGGCGCTGCCTGACGATCGAAATGTAAAACAGAAAAAATAAATTAATCGCAAGGGGTTGGAGTTAACACTTGAAAATACAGTTAAATATTTTAGCATTGATTTTGTTTCCTTGAAGACAATGACTATTTTTTCAAGACCGTGTTTTTTGCTTTGTTTTTCTAAATAAATTTTAATTGGATATGGTGAAATTACATGAAAAGGCCACCTGGTGGTGCTCAAGCTAAAAGTATTCCAGATGCATTCTCGGGTGGATACAATTTTCATTCTATTTTATAAGGTTAAAGCAGTATTTAAAAAAATGTTTGTTAAATGTTAAAAAAGAAACAATTGAAATAGGTGTATTTGAGAATTGCACTAAATTGAAGCAGATTAAAATTAAAAGTTCCTCACAAAACTAAAGTGATCCTCAAATACCAATTGTTGCGGAGTAACATAACTTTTTGTTTTGTAATTTTTGCCTTGGAAACCAACCTGGACAATGAGCAAGCCTTAATACACACATAAAAAAAGCAAGTATTTAAAATGTTTTATTGCAGCTACATTTACAATAGCTGCTCAGGCTACCATGTGAACATCACTTCGGACTTATCGACTTTTTCTCACGCCACATGTACTAAGCTATCGTTAATACAAACTTCACTAGAACTAGAGGCCCGTTCACACACTTGCGACTCCTTTGGACCGTGTGCCTTAAAACCTCTTAAAACTTTCTTACGACGAGAACACATTTTGGCGCGCTGGCGCCATCTATGCGGTGACCCTGAAACTACATTTTACTAAAGTGAAGGCTTTGCGGTATTTGCGAGATCAAATGTATATGGTGCTGCCTATGAGCAATCTCAGTCAATGTTTGTAACATTGACAAAGCTTTTTGAAGACAAAAACAAAAAAGAATTGTTCCACCGCCACCCGATAGGTGGCGCCAGTGTTTTATCTTGTCGTAAGAGATTTTAAAAGGTTTCAGAGCACACGGTCCTAAGCAGTCGCAGGTGTGTGTACCAACCTTGATTCTACTTTATGCTGTGAATAGATAAAACGTGTAATGTAGCTTCAAATTTCAGCCATGCCGTTGCGCGCTCTTTTTCAGCAAACCCACAACGTGGGAGTCGTTGTCTGAGAACCCCTGGCGCCCTTTTGTCGCACCTATAGTGTATAATTGTTATAGGATAGCAGTAGAACAGTCTTTTTCTACCGTTTAGTGCAACACTTAGCAATGTGTTAAAATGTCGAGAATACGCTCGGTCCCTGAGTCAGTGGGGACTGATTTAGTGCTGTCAGACATGCCTAAAATGTTCAAGTAAAAATTCAAGATCGTCCACTTCTCCAGCTTACAAAAAGCTTGGGCAGTTCCCGGCATCTATATCTATGTAACACGCGCCTTTTTGCAACCATTTGTACGCGGTGATAGATCTTAAAGCGAGTAGGGGAGATTGTTTAGAGCTTTATAAATCAGCTTCAGTGCAAGCCACATACAGCCATCGGACTGCCCTATCTTTACATACTATATATACATATATAAAAACTAACAGAGCTGCCTTGCATTTAGATGACTATGCCTCTGTTGTCATGTGAAATGTACAGTGTACAAATAAAAATGTTCCCAGCGTTGATTCAGAGCTCGGGTGCCTGACTCGCGCTGCTGCGCATAAAATTGGACTTCTATTCGAATGTGCGTTTGCCTCTGTTTTCTTTTTGATACCTGTTTTTATTCCGTTCGGAATGTGACACAGCTCCTGGTGTATTTTGTTACACGCGTTATTCTATTGCGCTATTGTCTGCCATGTTCTTCGAAAGAGACTAACGTATACATCGAGCGTTCGAGAACATTAACTAAATGTCTGCATTCTTAACATTCATACCATCAATCTGACTTTATTTATATTGACAAGCTACCTTGCTCATTTGTTAACGCAGGATGATGATAAAACGGCCCGCTTCCATCTAAAAAAAATAAGAAACTAATACGTTTAGACGCTTTTCAGGCAGCTGTGCTTCATTTTATTCCGTTCGCCTCACTCCACCATTGCCACAGCAGGACAGGTTATTGCCACTTTAGGTGCTACTGTGTCCTCCTCCCTAGCATAGGCCTTTGTGAAGGTTCGTCAACGCTCGCTTCAGTGGCTCGGCATCTCGGTAAGACAAGAAAAGGTCGGCAATGGCGGCTCAATCTGGCGGCTTGTACCACACCGTTCACGCCGGGGCTTCCTGGCCGGCGCCATTTTAACGAGTGTAGCGCCGCCTACCCTCATCCGGGCATTTGGGAGAATCTGAACCCGCCCGAATGACCGACCGCCATTACTGGACTGTTACCCTGTTCACCAGAGTCACACCGATCGCAGCCGCTTCTTGCCGGCACGGCATGCCGTATTGGCTGCCCTCGGTTCGTTGTCTTCGTCCATGGAGGAAAGCGTGCACCATCCCAGTCGGTATTTCAGGCATGGGGAAAGGTGCATCCGGCTTTCCTGGCTTCTTTTTGTGGGTAATTTTTAGCGCGGTTCTGGGGCAGTCGTCGCTCCCAAACCGAACTCGGCGTTTCGATCGCCAGCGGGGGTGGGGATCGCTGGTGAGAGTGGCAGGGATCGCCAGGTGAAATTGAGAAATGAACGAAGCCGGGATTGGCACCGAATTACGGCTTGCGAATTTGCGCTGAACTCGAGTTGTCGCAGCTTGCGAGGGCGCCGGGAACATTTGAACAAACTGCGCGGCTAGCAGCTCAGACCTGCGCTGCCATGTCTGCTTTAGTTGAAATAGTAGAAGCCTCAAATTTTAAATATGAATCGATATATAAATACCGAGTACAGATAGCAAGTGCGACGGATCCGGGTTATTGTTTCGGATTTGAAATCCACTGTCACAATGTTGGCACATTGATGTGTGCCTCTCTGTAATCGCCTCGCGAGAATTATTTATGCGCAAACTGTGTAGCGGCGTGTGTACTACTATATATATATATATATATATATATTCGTGTTGAAAGTCTACCACAGAGCTGAGCCGTAAGTCTCGAGCTTCCGTGCCCAGTCTTTTTGCTGTGCACAGTGGCGTCAGAACAAAACGCCCCCTCCCCCTTCCCGTCTTCCTTCCATTTCCAAACTTTCCCTACACCAATTACCACCTGAAGAAAAATAGATGATTGTTAAATCTGATGGACGAGGAATCATGCACGGCTGTTCTCTTTTTCAGCGTCTGCAGAAAGCACGCCACTCCGCTTATCTTTCGAAGTCGTAGCCCAGGCGAAGGAACGGCACGGGGTTCTCCGGCAACTCGCCGGCGAGTCCAAGAAATGGTCAGAGCACACACGACTGCTTTTTCGATGTAGCGAAATCTTTCCAGTTTAAATTCGCCAGCCACCGGCGTCAGCTGGGTCCGGGAGCGGCGGGAACCGGTGCAGCATCAAACATGCTGCGCCCAGATTCATCCTGTTTGACAGCGTGGGTCTCGCGCACTGAATCGGCGTTTATTTTACGTTTTTTTGGTTATTTGTACACCAATTACAGCGCAGTGCTGCCCGGACGATTCTTTTTCTTGCGCTTAGGCTTCCAGTGATCGCGCGCGAAAACACGCTATAATATCACGGCGGCGCGGCCATTGTCGAAACAACGCTGCTCCCTACACTGCGCACGTGCTTTCTAACAGTCCACTTCGTGAACCAGACGAGCTTTCGAGGGAAAGGGTAAGCGGAGCGTTGGCGCAGCGCTCTGGTTCGAGAGTGTTTTTCCCTTCTCTGCATCGACCCTGCCTGGAACGGTTTTATAGAGCGTCTATATTTATAATCGCCTTAAAGAAATGCAACGTGACTGACTTACGGGTAAACTCCGTCGCAAAGTAAACGCACGGGAAGATTTAAGAATGCAAACGGGCAACATAGTGTAAACCAGAAGTCATCGTTTTATATTAAAGGTGCACTGAAAGGTCAAAATCACCTTTTTTTGTTATTATCCGGAACGATTGAAAACGATGCCTGGACATACCCTCAAAATTGAAATTCGGGGACTCAGTATTGGTGAAGTAAAAAAAACAATTTCCAAAAGCCCAACTTGAAGTTCCCTCGCGATCCGCGCCAGCGCAGTGACGTCAAAGATTGAGTCGTCCTGCAACTCCGAGTTTCTCTCACGCCTCAGAACCGTCCCTACCCGAAGGGTCGTGTTCGCCCGCGTCCCGCGATCAACCGCTTTCCCCCGTGCATGCCGCCTATCGCTGTGAGCAGACGACGCTTCTTTCGAGTTTGAAGTTCGTGTTAGGGCCCTTTCAGAGATCTCAAATTCTTTGAAACGGTGCGAGGTCGAAGAGAACGCGCAGTAGACTTTGTGAGATACCTGAGGGGCCACGTCGTGCCGGTTCTGCGAAAGGCTGCCCCGGCGGAGTCACAACCGGAAACTACGGTACACAGACACCGAACCTGGTTGTTTTGACCGTTGGACGACCTCCTTTTCAAAGTATGAGGAGGCGTCAGGCACCTAAAAAGAGAACTTCGTCCGGTTCCCCGACTCACCGACCATCTTCACTGTGCCGAGCGCCGCGGCGGCGCCGTTTTCCGAGGGAGGATAAAAAGCCAGGAGGCGACATCACTCCGGACTCCGATTTTCGGTACTTCAAAAGAAGGGCCGTGGTGCGTTCGCAATTACGTTAAAAAAGCTTGTTTTGCGTATGACGTTATTAAACACTATAACAATGTCGCTTAGAAGGCTTCTAAATTTTATAAGCGATTACGTCACAAATAAAAGGAACCGAGGAGGTAAGAAGGGCGCCAAAAATTAAAAAAAAAACGCTCGCGCGCGTAAATCATTTTTTTTTTTGCATTGGGATTTTTTTTATTTACTGTACGGGTAGAAAGTGAGGAGAGGAGGAGGTGAGAGCGCGCGGGGACGTTAGAGCGCCGAGCTCTGGTTGGAATAATTAGAGGGTACATGCAAAGCTAGCGGCCTTTGTCTCGACTTACTGAACATTCGTAAGCCGAACGCTCAGTAACGCCGGACGGTGGTGTTCGGCGTTCCAACGCATTCGAACAGGGATTCGCGTGCTCTCATCTCCTCTCTCTCTTAGTTTCTATCTGCATAGGGAGTATTTACTGGCGGCCATAGCCGTGTGCGCAGCTGCTGAGCGCGTGCTGACGGCAAGCTTCTACAGTCGTTTTGCATCAAGATTACCGGTCGTTAGCAGTCTATTAATGTGAGCTTGTTGTGAACATGCGCTCTAAACATCGCCCTCAAACATGGCGTCCAGCGAATACCCCAGAAGGGGCAAGTGTCTAGAGGGTAAACGAGAATTATCGTGAGGTTAACGAAAACTTGCCGATATATTTCAAATGACATCACTCGGTCATAGATGAGCTCGCTGCTGCTGAGCACGGGTTGACGGCAAGCTACCACGACGCTTCCAACACGCACATTGCGCACCATGAAGATTGGCATTCTCTGGGAGACCATAAATAAGAACTCATCCCGAGCATGCGCTGTGAGAAGTCACCTCAAATGTGGCGTCCATTGAATACCATCTATATACATTCTAACAGCCGGGACTATAAAACATGGTTTCACGGCGCGATTTCTTATAACGTCAGTCTCTTTGCGAGCTGAAAAGCGTGATGTGCTATGCAAAACGAAGGTGCCGCAGCCCACTTTCAGCCTCGGCGTTAGCGCCAACGACAGCCGGGACGGCAACCCAAGTAAGTCACTGAATATTTTCTTCAGGCGAACGCTATCGCGTCTGCGTCCAGATGCTTTCAAGATGAAGGAGAACCTCCGCAATGCAAGCAGCCCACCGGCTGTTGCCGTGCGAGTAAATGGCTTTCGCAGCCGGCGAGGAGCATGAATTATGCACGCCCACGAAAATGGTATATTATACTTTGTAAAAATATAATGACAGGCTTTATCGTTTTGCTAAAAATATATAGTTCTATTTATTAAAAAAAAGAAGAACAGACTCGATTTTTACGAAAGTTGTGGTGAACGCACGTTTGAAGAACGCGCACGTTTTGTTGCTCTATAATTCCCCAAATGAAAAAAATAAGTCCAATTAATTTCACCATATTTCCTTCTCATTTCGTTTTTTTAAATATAATTTTATAAGTTTTGATGATGTTCTTTAAAGTGACAATTATTTGAAACACCTAAAATTGCTGACCTCGTTTGTGTCCACATAGTCAAATCTTAACATTTTATTCATTTAAAGGGACCACGAAACGATTATGGACAGAGTTTTACTGGCTGCATATTGTTTATGGAAGCAAAATAAAACTAGCACGCGATATTAGGAATGCTCAATCCAAATTTTTGGCATGAAGTTTCGGCAAATAAAAGCGGACTATACCTTACACTCTCTCCCTCGAACGCTCGTAACGATGCTGCAGTGAATAGAATAATAAATGAGTTGTGGCAAAGCTTTTTTGTAATGGGCTGTAGCTTGCGCCACCTAGCAAAGTAGCCACAACAGCCCGAATGTTGGAGTGTTTCTTTTTTTCTTTTTTTCTTGAGAACGTCAGTTGAATTTAGCTTTTGTGCTGGATAGCAGTAGTGTGTTACTCACTGATCTCTATGACTATTTGCTGGATCGCGTTTGGCCAGCTCCGCCTATGCACAGGAATGTGGCCACGGTCGGCCATCTTTTTGGTAGAGTGATATTATCTCTAGCCATTATAGTAATACGTATGGCGGACAGCATTCTGGCGGCATGCTCCCATGAAAATAGCCGTGGGCCTAGTACACTGCACCGTGGGTGATATTTCGTGCTTGATGGCAGTCGCTCGACGAAGCAGATTCTTGAAACTCAGTGGATGCGACAGAGGAAGGTCGACTACGCTGTCATGTAGTGCGGCGCGCTGTTCAAATTGCCCCAATGGCGAAAAGACAAGAACTTCCCATCGGTAAGTATTCAAAGTTTTGTGGCTATCCTGGCGTGCAGGGATACGTTCGGTGAAAAATATTTATTTGTTCCCAAGGTTTCCACGATGTCGCCCCACGACCCTTCAGCTCTGAGTGAAAAACCTGTACCCTGTCTAACGGGCGGTAGATTGCGCCACCACACTTCTATGGTGTGGCTAGAGATAAAATAACTCTACCAAAAAGATGGCCGACCGTGGCCGCATTCACGCAACTACCAGCGGAGCGGGCAAACACGATCCCGCAAATAGTCAGAGATCAGTAGTGTCGCTCGAACTGTGCTCGCAAACCATAAAATTGCCGATGAATATACCTCGACGGAAATGCCCGAGTTCAATATCCCGTTGCATAAGCCGCAGCGTCACAGAGAGCGCGAGAAGTTTCTCCGTGAGGAATTCCATGAGGAATTCACGTTACTTCGTTTCTAGCGTTTTGTGTTCGCAGCCGAAGTGTGAACCTACCATTCTGCACTGAGTAAGCGTCACTCCTCCGCGGCCGGTTCCGGCGCCGAACTGCTGCAGCCTTCGTCGGGCGAGTTCTCTCGTTTTGCCGCATGGGCGTCCCGGCGTACGGAACAAGGCCCATACTTTCACTCTACCGAAACATTTTAAACTGCACTTCACTCAGCTGCGACGTATCCATACCCACGACGTTGATCGCACAAGCGTCGTGGACCAACGAATCCTAGGAAGCGATCGGAGTTTATGGAAACCTGAGGTGACGTTGCTTCGACGTCCTTGCGTCGAAACGTCGACGCAAAAACGTCGATTCAACGCAACTCGACGCTTGACTGACGCGGCTACCTCGCTCGGCTGGGAGAACTTCCGTTTCCGGTAGAAAGGCACACTTTACATCACGGTCACGTGATTTCACATTTGGTGGCCGAGTTCGGTCGAGTCGAGAAGAAAAGCAGATGTAAGTTTTCATCTTTTCTTCTTTTTTGTGTGCAACACTGGAGACAATAAAACGAAAACGGATTCCTGCTCCGGGTTCTACTAACATTAACGATTAATTGCACCCTTCACTTGGAAAAAGCTGGAAAATCATTTCATGGTCCCTTTAAGCCTAGTTTTCTACATCTTCAGAATATTAAGCGTTGCCTGCATGGTCCTCTATTTTTAGATTATTCTTTTTTTATCGTGTTTAGTCAGTTGATGATAAATGAATACAGCTAAATATTTAAATTGTGTTAGACACGTAATTATTGGTTTGCCAGTGGCTGCGGATCCACGAGGCCCACATTATATTTTAATTGTGTCTTGCAGATCTATCGTTTACGATTTCCTCGCCTCGCTCCTGCAACGTGCTAGGAAGGGGCTTCAAAATGACAGTCTGTTTGTGGCACCGAAAATTCGGATCCAGATTTAGCGACGTAACAAAGGTAAAACGCCCGAAGACAAATTGCAAAATGAACGACAAGAGAAGCACCCGGACAGCCCAGAACGGCAACTGCAATATATCCGTAATGTTGAGTTTCGAAACCCGAGAGGTCACGCACTTCAGTCCACTTGGAGTACCGCTACGCTATCCCGAATCTCGCGAAAATAAATTGGTATTGACGTCGAATATATATATATATATATATATATATATATATATATATATATATATATATATATATATATATATATATATATATATATATATACTAAAGTAGCGAGCAGAAGCTTCGTTTTCTTTAACCTTAGTGTTTTAGTTTCGAGTTTAGGGATAGAGAGCTTTCGCGGAATCGCGCCATCAATTGCTCTCCAGGAAGCTCACCCGGATACAGGCGGGAACTGCATCGTGGATGGTTATCGCCTTTCTGGAAAAGGAAAAAAAGAAGAGAAGAAAAGATGAGGATGAGATTCTCCAAACACCCGGTTGCCCCCGGCAACGAATAGGAAAGGCAAATCCCCCCGCCTTTTCTTCCAAGTGCCCGGAAAGTGGAAAACGGCATGCGCTTCCGCGTGCACTGCCTACATATTCTCCATCGGCAGGAACCAACTTTTGCTGAGTACACACACTGCAGAGCCGGAGATTCGGCGAATATTTTTTGCCCGGAAGATTTGCCAGGTCCTGCTCGTTCGTGGCACCGCCCACCCCTTTTAGACTTGCACTCGCACTTACACTCGCACGCACTCACGCACATACACGGACACACGCGCACAAACACATACATGCGAACACATGCACGCACGCACACTCACACACACATACACTAACACGCGTACTCACATACATACGCTCGCGCACACGCACACACACGCGCGCATGCACGCACGCCAAAATATGGGTTATTTTGAGTCTGGAAAATAACATACTAATGTATCATATCATTTATTGCAATATAAGGGATATTCACTGGACGCAACATGTGGCATTGCTTGTAGAGCATGTTCATAGCTAGCTCTCTTTTGTTGTCTGCTAAGAACAGCAATCCTGATTGGGTGAAATACACGTCGAAGATGCATAATCGAGCGTTCATCCGAGTCAAGATATTTGTTTCTTTGGCATATGACAAAGGACAGCTAGCTTTGAGTAGAGGCTGCGAACAACGACCGACAACATGGCATCCCGTGAATAACTCTTGGGAGTGTTCAAAAAGGACGGTCACAGGGCTGCCTGTCATGCCTATTTTGTTTTCAATAAAGTTTTAAACATGTCTATGGTACAGGATGGACTTACCTTAAAAATAAAAACTATGGTTTTTGTAAAAAAAAAAAAAAGGAGATTGCGTTTGCGAGAAGGTGAAACAACGATTTTCCCAATTGTCCGTAGATGCAAAATTGAGGGCCAAAGGAATAAAAAATATTTTCTACAACGTAACTATTTTTATGTATAAAGCACGCAAACTGGTCTACATGAAGAAGTTAAATTTAGTTTATCTAAGTTTATATTTCGAGTAAAATAAAATGACAAGCTTGGCTTCTTGCGCAACTTTGTGTCATATTTAGGCTTTCTTTTTCGGCGATTTTTTAACACATTTTAGAATGAGGTTTTTAGGTCCAGGTTTTTTGCATTGGCCCGAAGACTTTGAAATATCAAGATTTTGAAATGTTTGTGCGGCAATAGAAAAAAATCATTCTCGATTTTTTTGTTAAGTTTTACAAATATCCCTTGATGTACCCCTGCAAACGGGAAAGTCAGAATCACCAAAAACATGTTTCATTATATTGTTTTAAATTAGAAAAATAAATAAATACACGTATTGTCAGGTCTAGGTTGCAGTCAATTACCGTTGGAGGCTTTCTGTCTTAACGACTAGTGGTACTCGAGCACCGCATTTCCGCAGTTGCCGTAGTTGGTCGCAATATTTCTCAGACACAATAAAACAATGCAAAAAAAAATTCGCTCTTTTTTTTTTTTTTTTTTTTTACTGATGTGGTTGATATTTTTTATTAAAACTGAAATTTGCGGCGCGTTCGGTCCTTGGGGTGTTTTGCTTGGCTGATTGCGCTGCACTGCGCTACTTTTCCAGGGCAGTATTCAAATGTGGGTAGTCTGTTGACAAAATT
>JAZHYW010065850.1:0-18646 GCA_037355805.1 Ixodes ricinus
CCTGGCGGGAGAGGAGTCCGCCTCACCTCGGCGAGCGGTTCGAGGTTAAGCCGGGATCCCACTTGCAAAGGTGTATATATATATATCAAAAATAATAAAACTAATTTGGCACGCTCCGAAAACTCCCGTCCGCTTCAGGGGTGATCATTCAGCTGCATAGTTGGGAAACTTTCGGGTTGCGTTTTAGACAAGTTCGCAATCTCAAAAAGCTGGTATAAATATTTTATATTTTTTTCTGGTATCCGCGGAGAGGCACCCTGCTCAGTCCTACTCCCTCACCGCGATTTTTTCATACTCCCTTCTTCTCTAAACTGCCAACGCAGTGCGAGATACGCACTCGCCGGTCCTACCGACCGTCCAACTTTCACCACCCGACCTCAATCTCTGCGCGTGGGTATGGTCAAGAACTTGATCACGTGGTGAAAGATGAACGTATCACTCGTCCAACGAGCACGTAGCTTCCACCGCATTATCAGCTTAGGGTTGAGCAGAGTTTACACGTCTGTGCGTGGCACTGTTGGGAGAGAGGCACCTGGATGGATGCTCGTGGTCGTATACGCATGCTGGCGCACGCTTGCGCCGGCGACGCGTGCGAATTCCAGGCCGCATTATTAATATCGCGGAAGAGAGGGCTTCTCCGCCGGCATACGCCGAAGCACTCCGCGCCGAAGGCTTGGCCCGCATTTGCCCCTTTTCGCAGGCTCGCGTTGTGTTCGTGCGAGCGTGCGTCGGCGGGGCCGGGAATGCTCGATTTGGTTATCTGAGGCGTGCGCTAATCTGTGCACCGGCCCGTTACCGCTATTACGAAAATTACTTTCTACCGGAGTCACAACGCGCCGTTAACGAGGCGCCTCCACTTGGCACCGCTCGGTCCTTTCTGCTCGTGTGCTTTTTGTTTATTTTTGCTTTTTATCCTGGAGGCTTTTTGAATATCACGTAGCAAGCGCTCTGAGTTGTACACTCAGCGAGAAAGTCGGCGAGATTTCTGACCACCTACGACATGGCCAGCGCCGCGCTTGATTTTGGTGCTGTGGCTAATCGCGGCGGTCGCCGATCTCGCCGACTTTCAGTCCGAGTGTTCACACCTAGAACCGCTGGATGGTCAGAAAGAGTGCACGATATGTGCTGTGAGGCTTAGCAAGTCCGGGCGAGGGGTCACCGTAATGAAATATGGTTTGCTGACGGCGCTGTTATGAAATACAAAGAAGCCAGGCGCGTGCGTGCCGACGGGAGGCTTCTCCGATGGGACACGTGGAAACATGCCGAACGCTGGCGAAGACTGGAAAAGACTGCCAGCGGAGTCGCGGTGATGGGCACGTGGAGACTGCACGCCCTCTCTCGGGATATCACCTGATACGCCCTGCTCTGATGGCAGGGGACAGGGGAGTAACTCCGGATTAGGTACTCCCACAATGCAAACCATAAGCAAGGTATTCGATGTCGTACAAGCCAATAAACTGGGAATGCCGTATTAGTGATGAATTTGGGCGACCTTATGACAAAATCCCGCATATGTACTTTCCCGCGTAACACATGGAGAGCCAGTGATTTCAACTTCTGAAAGAAGAGTGGCCAATGAATAAATTTGTTTTGACCTTAGAATGTTTAACCTTAGAACAAACTCTATTTAAACATAGTCAGCACTGTACAATATCTTCGCATCTTCATTCGACGCGATGCCGCAGGCCTTCATGGTATGGACGACTTCACTTTCTGCGGCACAGCGGCCCTCCTGAGCTAGAAATATCTATCGATATCAATATCAATCTGGTCTACGCTGACATTCTGGACTCATCAGTGTCGTGCACAAAGCACTAGCACATGATCCCGATTTTGGGTTCAAATGCTATTTGTAGGAAAACGTACGTTTGTCAAAATAGACTACAGCTAATGTGTGACCTCACCAGAAACAAGTCTCTTGTAAGGTCATCGAGTCAAATTTGTTTTACGCAACTCCTCGAATCTCAGCTACAGTGTTAACGAAAGCAGCTCGACTAAAACCTGGACAGCAATGGTAGAAAATGCAATCGGCGTTGATAGCTGGGGATATAGAGGTATAGATAGCAACCGGTGCCAGCCGTCCCTTGATAGTTGGAGATATAATAATAAAGAGATAGCTAAGAACCAATGCCCATCCTTGATGGATGGAGATATAGAGGGATAGCTAACAGTCAGTACCCACCGCGGAAGTGTGATGGTTGATTTCTGACCTTATCCGAAATATAGTACTTAGCATATGGGCTGAAAATCATACTGTGTCTCATTTTCCTAGAGTATCGATGGCTGCACATATACACCGCAGGGAAGGATGGTACTCGGAAAAAAAACATATTATTAGAGCCTGGAACGCTCTCAAATACGGGGTTAGACCAGCATCTTTTTTCGTTCTTTAACAATTAGGTGATTGTTTTGTGTGGGGCACAGCCAAACTCTGGACGCCATGTTGTATCGCCAGGGCTATGGTATTACTTCACTGTAGCCAGTGATGATGCTCTCAAACATTGAGTGAACCCGCTTTATCACTTCCTAATGGCAGGAAGATGATGGTTCGTGACCCTTTTTGTTTTCAGATTTTTCATTGTATGAACCAACACGTGGCTTTGACGTCACGCCGCTGCAATGGCACTGCTTTCAGCACGATGAATGCTCAGACTCTGCATGCCCTTTGGGCGAACCTACATGAATGAATGACTGGAACGTTTATTTCCAGAAAATTACCCTGGCGGGCCTCCGGACAAAAAGCTACTATGAGGTAACTTGACTGGGACAGGGGTCACAATGCAAAACGAGTACACTATTTTGGCAGAAATATAGACGAAAAAGAGGAGGAAATAGAAAAAAAACCTTCACAACCTTCTTTATACAGTCATAATATGCTTCCTTCTTACCAACTTAAGCGTGCACAAAAATGAGAAGCCGTTTACAACTCCCTGCAACGTTGAATTAGAGCGCAGCTCTTGAGGAGGAGAGGAGGGAAGGGTACTCGGGGGTCATGTGACCTCGGGGAGGGTGGGTCACGTGGCCTGGGGTCACCATGACCTCAAGGAGGGGGTGAGAATATTCCCCGCTAAATCTAGCGGCGGAAAAATTTTCCGCTTAATTTAGCGGGGAAAATTTTCCGCTAAATTTTGCAGGGAAAATTTTTCGCTAAATTTAGCGGGAAAGTTTTTCGCTAGATTTAGCGGGGAAAATTTCCCGCTAGATTTAGCAGGGAAAATTTTCCGCTAGATTTAGCGGGGAAAATTTCCCGCTAGAGTTAGCGTGAAAAATTTTCCGCTACATTTAGCGAGGAAAATTTTCCGCTAGATTTAGCGGGGAAAACTTTCCGCTAAATTTAGCGGGGAAAATTTTCCGCTAGATTTAGAAGGGGAAAATTTCCCGCTAGATTTAGCGGGGAAAGTTTCCCACTAGATTTGGCGGGAAAGTTTTCCGCTAAACTTAGCGGGGAAAATTTTCCGCTAAATTTAGCGGGGAGAATTTTCCGCTAGATTTAGCGAGGAAAATTTTCGCTAAATTTAGCGGGGAAAATTGTCTGCTAGATTTAGCGGGAAAATTTCGCGCTTGATTTAGCGAGGAAAATTTTTCGCTAGATTTAGCGTTGAGGAAAATTTTCCGCTAGATTTAGCTTGGGGAAAATTACCCATCATGCACCACGCGGTTACGCCGACGCCGACGGCGACGGCGACGCCGCTCAAGCCGGAAACGGGCGCCTAAGAGCTGCGCTCTAAAAAAAAGACAGTAGGAGCCCAACATGTAGTAGAAAATAAAAAAAAAGAAACATACAACTACACCATACACAGAAATTCCGTTTAAATAAAACATATATACAGCTCAGCCTTGGTCAGGAAAAATATATATATGTTTTCTAGATGATATCTATTTAGCAGTGATAGCAACGTATGAAGAAGTGGTTGCTAAGCACGGTTCGTCGGAGAGTGGGTAACCACACAATTCTTCAAAGTGGCGTGTACTTATCGAGATTTCTTTTATATTAAGCTCCGATGTGCGTCAGAGATACTCGATTAATTTGAATCTTGCGAATCGAAATTTGTACAAAAGACGATACACTTACATATTTGTAATGGCAATAATCCCGGATTTTTCGAAAAGTGGACGAATGTGACACAGGTAGTGTGCATCGGCAAGAACACGCAGCATCTTCTTTTGTTGTTAAGTCTGACTTTTTGTTTAAATTCGAAGTTGTTGTCGTAGCCCACAAAGGTGGAAATAATTTATATGAAACTGGAAAAGTGTATGATAAATAGTGAGTTTAATGTGTACAGGTAACATCGAACGGCATCTTCTGATTGCGCCTACGACTTTACATGACTTGCTGACCAAGTTATTGATATGGTTATCCCACGACATATTTTCAGAGGAAATTATACCCAGTGTTTTGTGCCCCCTGACTATGTCAATTTGTGTAGTATCTAAAGTAAGACATTTGGTAAAGAGACATAACTATTTTATGATCGAAATATAACGGCTTTGGTTCTGTTTACGTTAATTTTTAGTCCATTTATTTACCTTAGACCACTTACCAAATTTGGCAAGTATATAATTTTCCTTAGTAACCAAGGCTTCGAGCGTCTGTGCACTGACGCAAAAAGGCTGGTGTTATCGGCATATATCATATTAATTTTTTAATTTATTGATTTAATTTATTGATACCCTTCAGGGCCCGAAGGCATTACAGAAGGGGGGTGGGCATAGCAACAATATACAAACAAAACAAATATACCTAACTAGTGAGTTAAACAGGACAAAAATATTTTAAATAACACACACACAAACAAATCCACTTAACAAGGGAGTTATAGAGGATACAAAAAATAATTGTAAACAGCGATTCGAAAATCAGAGCTCTCGGCAATCTCGACTACAGCTGCGGGAAGGCGATTCCAGTCCAGTGACGTTTTGGGCAAAAAAGACTGAAAAAAACGTGATGTGTGACAGTGAGCAATGCCAACTTTATATTGATGGTCGACGCGAGATGAGATATAAGACGGTTGTATTAACAAAAGCTGGCGCATTGACGTGTTAAGATAATGGATCTTATGAAATAAGCACAAGCGTGACACTTTCCTGCGAAGAGAGAGGTCAGGTAAGCAGAGATTGAATTTCATTGCTGATACGCTGGATGTTCGGTGATAGTTATGTAGTATGAATCGAGCGGAACGGTTTTGAATGGCTTCAACTGATGATGCAAGTGTTATACCAGGGTCCCATATAGCTGCGGCGTATTCAAGCTTACTTCGGACCAAAGACTTGTAAAGAAGTAGTTTTAAAGAGGTGGAAGCAAGAGAGAAGTTTCTTTTAAGATAGCCTAACATGCGGTTTGCATTATTGATTACGTATTTAATGTGAGTATCCCAGGAAAGGTTATTTGTTATATGCACACCGAGATATTTATAAGATAATACAGAATCAAGGACAGTGCCGCTAATATTGTAAGAATGGGATGTGTTCATTTGATGTGATACTCTCATGGATTTGCATTTGTTAATGTTAAGTTTCATATTCCATGTGTCACACCACCGGGAAATGCTGTCAAGGTCTGACTGAAGAGAATGAATATCAGAATCATTGGTTATTTCCCTGTAGATGACACAGTCATCTGCAAATAAGCCAATGGACGACGAAACATGAGTAGGTAAATCATTAATATAAATAAGAAATAAAAGAGGACCTAGTACGGAACCTTGGGGAACGCCTGAACTTACTGGTGAATGAACTGAGCTACAGCCGTTAACATGGACAAATTGTAAGCGGTTAGTTAAAAAAGAATCAATCCAAGCAAGAACATGGGGTTCTATGTTAAGGACAGCGAGTTTATGAAGAAGAAGCCGGTGTGAGACTTTGTCGAATGCTTTTGAGAAGTCTAAAAATACACAATCTACCGCGGAAGAACGATCAAGAGCGACATGAAGATTGTGTGTAAGTGTTAACAATTGAGATTCACACGAGAATAGTTTCCTAAATCCATGTTGAGTAGGGGTAAAAAAGAATTAGAATTAAGGAAAGCAACAAGATTAGAGTAAATTATGTGTTCCAGAAGTTTGCAGGGGATGCTTGTTAATGAAATCGGACGATAATTACAAAGGCTAGATTTATCGCCACTTTTATGGACCGGAATCACCTTCCCTACCTTCCAGTCCTCGGGAAGAGTACCAAGATTGAGAGATTGCTGGAAAAGCTTAGTTAAAATAACAGAAGAGTACATTTTAGTGTTTTTTAAAAATTTTGAGTTTATATTGTCAGTGCCAGATGATGAGGATAGTTTAAGGCCATCAATAATTTTGACAATGCCACCACATTCTATTGTAATGGAATCCATAGTGCAAAAGTTTGATGGGAGCAAGTCAGGGCAGTCAAGAATGTTTGAGCTGGAAAAGGAGTCGACGAACATTTCATTTAGCGCGGATGCACACTCCCTCTCTGGTATCTCTTCCCCGTCCGAGTTGGTGAGCCTTACACCAGGTTTTTCGCAGGGGTTCACAACATTCCAAAACTGACGAGGATTGTTGAGCAACATTGCTGGCAAAGTACTTCCGAAGAAACGCTGTTTCGCTTCACTGACGGCAGTTTTATATAAAGCAGCGACGGAGCGATATGCCGCCCAGCGTACATCAGCATTAGATGAAGCGGATAACTTCGCAGTGCGAAACAACCGTTTCTTTTTGTTTGAAAGCCTTCTGAGCGCTCCATTGAACCATGGGGATCGAGTGGAAGAACGAATAGTTCGCACAGGAATGTACATATTCGTAAGAGAATTCACTTTGTCTTTAAATAAACACCAATTAGCCTCGACGGAACGCTCGGAAAAGTTACGCAGATATTCTGCCAAAAACGAACACATATCGTTGTTGATGGCTGTAAAATCAGCATGGGCATAGTCAAATATGCGTTTAACACTTTTCGACGATTTACACTTTGGGATATTTAAGGAGAATAGTAACAAAGAATGATCGCTAAGACCGGGTAAATATGTGAGAGGGAAATAAGTTCACTTGACGTGGTTAACACTAGGTCTAATATAGTGGCTGTAGAATTAGTAACCCGTGTAGGCTGCACTACTGTCTGAGAGAAGCTAAAATCGGTACAGAAGTTTAAAAAATCATTACTCTCTGTGGAAAATGGGTTAAGGAAAGGGCTGTCGCTTGTCCACACAATGTTTGGGTAATTGAAGTCTCCCAAGAGTATTACAGGAACATTTGGGAAGCGTACATGGACCGCGTTAACGACATCGTGAAGCTCGGCAACAAAATTGGCGATCTTTGTGGGAGGGCGATAGCAGACACCCAAAACATACTTGCTATGATTTATACAAACAGAAACCCAAATTATCTCGAGGTCAGTGACCACATTAATACAGAATGACGAAATAGAATCGGCGACAGCAATAAGAACACCGCCTCCAGCCCTACTCCCTCTATCTTGACGATATATGTTAAAGTGTTTTTTACAGTGGAAAATTTCAGAGTTACGGATTTTGCTTGTTAACCAGGTTTCAGTTAGAACAACTATGTCAGCACTAGATGAGTCGATAATTGAACACAAGTCCTCCTTTTTGGGAACAACACTCCTGATATTGGTAAACAGAACGGAAACGTTATCACAAGGCAAGGGTTGAAGATAACCACCACCCCGCGCGGCATGCTATTGCAGATTTGTTATAGGGGAAGGATTTCCATTTACTTGGTCATTGAAGACAAGTGCGATGGAATTGCTTTTAGTTGTTAATTGAATACTGTTGGTTAAGTGATCATAACTGTAGCACTCTCCGTTGACGAAAAGTTTGTTATACCTCAGCTTGAAGGTTGAGTTTAGAGAGATACCGAATTCCACAAGTTTTTTCTAGCCTGGCGCGTCGCGGGGCAGAAGTCCTCACTGACCGGTGTCCCTGCAGATTTTAGTTTCGAGCGGGAGACTAAAATTTTTTCTCTCAGCTTGTACGAAGAAAACTTCACAATGACAGGTCTACATTTTTCAACTGTGAAAGAGCCGAGTCTATGCGCTCGCTCAAAGTCTCCTGGCGCAATTTGAAGGCTAACCGTACGTTGAAGTATACCAACTATTTTATTTTCCGTTTCCGCCCATGTCTCTGACCCTGAATCGTCGACACCATAAAACAGCAGGTTTTCACGCCGTGATCTATCCTCAAAGTCGTCCAAACGGTTACGCAGGGAGGTGTTTTCTTGTTGTACAGAGGAAACCATTTTCCGTGTTTCAACCAGTTCTTTCTGAGTTGACTCGAGGGCAGATGTTTCTGATTCAATCACTTCAAGTCTTTTGCCAAAATCTGCGATTTTATTTTCAATCGAAACTTGGTTCAGCTTTATTTCATTAACTGTTTGGATAAGGTTAGACTGACCATTTTCAATTTTAACTGAACGCGTGGCTAGGTCTTGTAGCAAAGTAAACATCTGGTTAAATTGTATCACTTGGGCCTCCGACATTGGTCCCGGATTAAGTTCCACATCACCAGCCAACTCTAACAGCACCGTGCGAAAGGAATAAAGACAATCGGTAAGTATACACAGGATTGTGCCTTAAGAGTACTAACTGCTTAAGAGTACTAACACCAACCACATCGTTTATAAAAGTATTAAAAAGCAATTAGGGCCAAGGATGTTGTTCTGAGGGACGCCAGAGGTTAGAGGCCAAAGCTAAGATGAATGCCAATCAATGTTTATATATTGCTGGCGATTTGATAGATACGAATCCAAGGGGATTGTGCTGTATTTCGTAACGGTTTAATTTTTCAAGAAGTTTTTGATGTTTTAAACAGTGAAACGCCCTGCTAAAATGAACAAAACTACATAAAGTCAAAAGCTTGTTTTGAATGTTATTTAGTTTGTTTTTCTTTCTGGAGCAAGAGCGCTGATTCTGTCGATCTTCCTTTTCTTAAACCGAAGTGAGAGTAAGTTATTATTTTATGTTTGTAGAAGAAATTTTACAAATGAATTTTGATAACTGTCTCTAGTCCCTTAGAAAATCATTGGCAGGATGGTTATTGGTCAATCATTGTTCGTTAGGTTTTTATCTCCTCCTTTGTGAATTACGGTAACCTTGGCAAGTTTAATTTTTGCAGGAAACTAACTGCTAGCTAAACTAAGGTTGAAGATGTGTGCCAAATGCGGCGCAATAATATCGATGACATATTTGATTGGCATCATTCGAAATTCGTGAACATCACGGCTGTTACTGTTCTTAAGTGGCATGAATATATTATCGACCTCAATTTCGTTTGTTGGGTTTAAGAAAGTTTATGAACCTGGGCTCTGTGTGATGTATTCAACAGCATTTCTCTCATATCTGCTAGAAACAAGATTTACCAAGTATAAATTTAAACAATCGGCCAATGATACTGCAGATAGCCTCTTATCATTAAAGACAAGCTCTCCCATTTTGACATTTCCTGGTCCGCGTTGCAGAACTTCATTTATATATTTCCATGTAACATCGGATGATTGTTTACTTAATAATCAAAAAGGCTTGCATGGTATTGAGCCTTTTTATTTTTCAGCAAAGAGTTAAACTAACTCCGATATTTTTTATTTTTTAAGCTGCTAATTTTTGGGGTTCCTTAAAGAAATAACTTTTTAAACCGGAGACTCGTTTTCTTACCAAGAGGTTAAGCAAGTCCAGTCAATGGCAGAACATTTGCTTCTGAAATGCTGAAGACTGCATTCTGATATTGGCTGAAAACACAAAGCGTTTGACATTTGCTTTAGTTTTAAATCCCAACAACGTAAAGCCACCTAAATTTGGAATAGGCATGGTCGCTTTGATGTCATAACAGATGGTACCACTGCGGTCAGTCTTTGGTTCATATTTGTAACAACCAGATCTAGCGTACTTTCAGTTCCTAGAGTAATAGATGACAAAACATTAAGGAAGACCCATTGGTGGATCCTCAGAGAATGCGTTAGCATGACCCTTGGAAAACACCAGCGGCATCCGCTGCTTGACGCTTCTTTCGCTGTTCACCGGTTTCGGCAGCCCGTCTCCTTCGTTCACGATCCGTCTTCTTTTGCCGCCTGCTTGGAGCAGCCGCTAGTACTTGGTTCACACTCCATTTTGTAGCACACGCCAAGACGCACTACGCTCTCTGCACACCTGCAAATTCTGACTCGCCCAAGAATCGGCGGGCGCATTGGCTTCCGCCCGGTGACATCGCCTCCCTCTCGCCTTTGTCCTTCACTACTCTCCTTCTCTCTAAACATCGCGCTTCCCTTTCCGCTCTTTTGTCCACCGACGGACACCGTCATCGTTTTCCTGTCGTATGAGTATTGATGCTAACGCATTTATGTAATTCTCATACCCGAAAAGGCTCAGAATGATGCTAAACAGTGTCCTGGCACGGGAGATTTTCTATCATATTAATATTACAATTTCCACCAAGGACAGCCGGAAAACTTATTCGCTGATGCAAATTCCAAGTAATAAAGACCCCTTTCTGGAATTCAGTCTGGCCACGCTAGATCACATATCATCATCTGAAGAGTGGCATATGTGCTATACTAATGGCGGCATTCTGTTGACTGATGAAGGAAGAAATTGAAGATGCTCCTAAGCAGATGATCCGAGGCCTACACATTCTAGAAATTGGATGCAAGAGCTGCGTAAGCGTTCATTTCTAACTCGGTCCCAGTCAATCGTGTTAGTAGCACACACTCGGGTTCAAAGCCCCTTCAGTATAGAACTCTATCAAGGCATCTATGTGGAGTTGGCGCTTCGTTCTGACTGCGCATCTTTTTCGCTATCGGCACTGAAAGAGATTGAAAAAAGAACGGTACAGTCGCAGAGCCACATTCTCGTGTACCGTTGACTCGCGAAAGTGACGGTGCCCCATAAAATACTGCAGACCACGGGCTCATTGCCGCCATTAGTACGCTAAACGTCAAACTGCCATTTCAGTCACGCAAGATGGCACTGAATTCTGAAAAGGGTTAGAGTTCCTATATGGAGGCTCCCTGGGGAGCCAGAGTTTCTGCGTTCATCCCCGTAGCGCCGTCTTTCCTGCACGGCATGTTGATCCTGCTCCTCACGTGACTGAATTCGGCGAATAGCGGCGCCGCGCGTTCGAGGCGCGCGGCGCGCTCAAAGCAGGGGAACGTACGGCGGGGCGCGTGCAACGTCTACTTTCCTGCACGGCATTTGAGTCTGCTCCTCACGTGATCGGATCTAGGCGAATAGCGGCGCGGTGGCACGTGGAAAACAGACGTGCAACTCTGGCTCCCGGCAGGAGCCTATACGGGGAACTCTAGAAGGGTCTATTATCAAATAAGGAAATAGATTTGTAAATATTTGCTGATGGCGGACGATAAATAATGGAAAAGATTCGACTGCCATTTAGTAAGGTAAAGATTTCATAGTTTTCAGACATCTTTCATAGTTATTATTATAATGCAATTAAATGCAAGGGTGCAAGCGACCTGGACAAGAATGACGAAAATAAACCCGAGGTCTTGTGGCGAGCTGATAAAGCCCGTTTGAGGTCTACTGACGTCTAACCCCTGGTTAGCTCAGTTGGCAGAGCGCTCCACCTGTAATGGAGAGGTCCCGGGTTCGATACCCGGACCAGGCGGATTTTTTCGGTCGCGCACCAGTCACCCTAGCTGTGTTTGGAGATTTGTGTTTGTCCTTTTGTCCCTCTTGTTCCCCTTCTCAGGGCTTATTTTCCGTCAATCTTTCATGAGGTCGTCTAGTTTTTTGGTTAACTCTCGTTGCACTGCGTAAATGGTGACACCACCTCGCCCCCGATCAGTTCAATTTATACAAAAGTGTCAATATCCAGGTAAATGTAAAACGTATGCAGGTCCTCCTGGTAACACGTTTCCGAAAATAATTGCCGTAAAAAATATCAGTCCTCTAGAAGAGCACACTATCGTCGTTTCGCACAGAACGCGCATTAAGGCGAAAAGCAGTGACATCATTTGAATTTATATTTTTCTTAACGTTTGACGCTAAACTTAGTTCCTGTACTTCATTTTAACTAACAATCTATTCATTTTATTTAAGTCTTCCTCTGTGGCCATATGGGAAACGGCACTGCGCAGTGGTCGCACCATGGTGCGAGAAAAAATGTTCTTGTTGAAACAAACGCGGTCGTCAAAAAAGATAGCTGGAGGTAATGCCGTCATCGCAATGTGATTGTGGTCACTCGTACCAACGTTACTAGATTACCCAAGTTGTGGAACTCACGCGGAGGAGGCTAGGCCCCTCACTCCCTTCAGTCCGCCTCCCGCCGTTTAAAGTGTCATCTAGATTATCGCTACATAACATGTGTGTTCCATAGAGCACGGTGAAACGCCATCTAGACGCTGTGCTTCGAAACATACGTATTCCATAGAATACGCTGGAGTTACCATAGCAGCCGTCCACCCAAAACGGTGGCGCGTCGAACGACGGGAGGTGAGCCGTAGGGAGAGGAGGTACTGCTAGTGGGAAGTGTAGTAGATCGTTCCTCAGCCCGCTAAGCACCCGGATAGCGCTCCGTAATCCGCCACAAGACCTTGAACTATCGCGAGATACAGGCTGGCGGCGCGCATGCGCAGCTGCGGCGTTTTCTTCGGGGATACCGTAGCGGAGGAGAAAACGGTCTACTAAACTCAGCTAGTCTAGTAGCGTTACGTTGCGTAGCGTTGATACATGGCTTGCATTGACGTCACACATTATGGTAGCCAAACTGTGCGAATGCCTTCGGCAGCGTACGATTCGCAAACATCGAGTTTGTTTTTCTCGGCAAGAGCAAGATTACCAGCAGCATGAGCCCTTGACGTCACGTGCAGACCAAGCGATACTTCGCTTTTGCATTGGCGCTGATCCTAGCGAACGCTGCCCTGTCGAGTTCTGACCGCCCTTGAACTCCTCGCCACAAGCACGCTTTGCTGCAGCCGAAACACCATCCAATGCCTTCAGCTTGAGTTTCCAGCCCTCTCTTCAGTCCACGTCGGGGTGACAGCAACTATCGGGCCCCCGGCCCGCTGGCAGGACGTCGTCGTCGTCACCAAACCGAGAGCCGCCGCTAACGAACGTCGCCTGGTGCTCGTCAGCGGTCCCCGATGCGCGTTTCCTGGCTCGGTTGGGCGGCCTCCGAGTCGCGAGTGGCGCGGGTGAGGCAGAGGCCAACTCCGAGCATCCTCTCCTCCCTCAGCCTCCCCCCCCCTCTATCTTGAGCTCACAAAGGGACCCCTGACGGAACGCCCAATCAAGAAGCCGCCCGCCCGCCTGCCCTCGGCGCCGACACGGTTTTGGGGCCTCGGGCTATGCGGGGCCGGCTCCACAGGGCTCTGCCTTTCCCGCCGTATAGGACCTGGGTTTTGAGTACGGCCGACGGCGTTACAACCGCTTACGATTGTTTACAGCGAGATGCTCCTACGCGTTGCCATGACAACCAATAGGGCCACGGATTGTATACGCAGTGAAACGCAACGAAACACGAAGCGGCATTGCACGAAGTCAACGACGATGTCTGAACCGGCCTTTATGGCTGCGGCTATACCAGTATTTCTAGTGGGTGACTCATATAAGCACCTATGTATACGTGCAATCACGCGTTACATTTTATTTGTTTTCCTGAAGGCAAATGTTACTAAAAAGCGAGAAACACCCCTTCCACGCTACATACACATAAAATATACGGCAGATTCGCGAGGCTGTCATATTGATGAAATATTCATTTGTTGTAGATTTCACCAGATGTGATTGAATAGACTGTCACCTTTAGACCGTCCTTAATCAGACTGTCACTTTTAGACCGTCATGAAATTAGACAACTGACATCTCTGGTTGAGTAAATATTGTACCAACACGGTGTTCTGACGGTTCATTTTGGTTTAGAAAGAACTCCAATTTCGAGGCTCCACTAAATCTTGCTATTTGGAAGCACCAGTCTCGGCCTGTTGACGCCGCGCATCGGGTGAGGCAGGCCAACGCATCGTCGTTGTATGACGTTCAGTGGCCGGGACAGTCCGAACTCTCGCCTGCCGTTAAGCAAAACGTCTGTGCAGGAAAAAAATTAACGTCTTCGTCGTTGCGTCGTTGGTGGTCTCCTGTCGCCGCGGGTCGTTACGAGACCGAGGGAAGAGCTTGAAAGCCCGAGGAGCTTTTACTTCCTCGTGGAGTTCGACGTAGCTGCCCCTTTGAGTAAAACGTTAATACGTGATTACGGTCTTGTCTTCCATCAACATCTCGAAAGAGTAAGACAAAAAATAAAAAAAACGAAGATTAGTGTTTTTGAGGAGAATCAACACATAAGTTTCAACCTGTTACTTTCTTATACCGAACAGGATGCGGTTCGTTTGAGACGAGAGAGAAAGATTAGGCTTTCAGTCAATGAATCAAACGCATAATCATGGATTTCATTGATTGCTTGGAACTGTATGCCGAACATCTTTTTCTCCTTCGTCTTCTTTATTTCTGACTGAAATCAAACTGTGTGCATTGTACAACAAAGTCGCTTGTTAAAAAAAACAAAAACATACGCTTTTTTAAGTAGTTTAATCGGGTGCAACAGTTTTTGAAGAATTAATTTTCGAGAAACTTTGATTATTTACGCGTAGTGAAGCGAACCTTGCATCGTGAGCGTTGCAGCCTTCACTAGTGAAGGCTAAAGGCTGGTTCACACAGACCCGTTTTCCTACGTTACGTTACGAAAAGTCACCGGGAAATCTGTACTTCGTATTAAGCGTGGCTACCAATTCAAGGATATAGCCTGGCACTCGACATTCGAGACACGAATGTTTCGGTGACGACGAGCTAGGACGGTGAGTTACCGTGGCAACCAGGGACTAAAGGGCTGTATATACTCCGACGTTGAGCGCAGTGAACGCGGCGTAGCGCAGAACACGCGCCTTTCATTGGCCGGCAACCAGGAACTCGAGAGCTGTGGCCAATCAATATCTGCGCGCGCTACGCCACGCCGCGCCCGTCAACGTTACGTTGGAGTATAAACGTGCCTTAAAGGCTCGTCGTAACGTAACGTAAGGGGTTGAGCTCGGTTCAACTTTTCACACAGCACCGTTTTTTTTACGTTACGTCTAAGCACGGTGCGTCAGTAGTCACCGGAACATTCGTGTCTCGAATGTCGCATGCCAGGTATACCTTTTTGAATTGGTAGCCACGCTTCATACGAAGCACAAATTTCCCGGTGACTTTTCGTAACGTAACGTAAAGTAAATTAACGTAACATAACGTAACGCAACGTGACGTAACGTAACGTAAGAAAACGGGTCTGTGTGAACCAGCGTCAAGTCGAGGCCACACTGCTTATACATTATACAAACGAGACGACTGTCTGAAGACATCAGTCACCACGATATCCGTGGTTCGAATGCTCCTTGAACTCGTTGCCATACGGCATTCGAAGCACGGGTATCATGGTGACTTGCGTTCGAATCTGTTTGCAGGTTGTCTTTTGTATGATGTATACGCAGTGTGACCCCGGCTTTAAAGGTTCACGCCCGCAGCTCTGGGTCGCTAAACTCGTCAGACACAACTTTCTTTGTGTTATGACATAGCGGGGGGAGGAGCTGAAAGATTGCTGCGAAGTTTTCTTTTCTCACAAACCCGCAGATCCGTATATCTTCGTGACGTTTTTCATTGTAATGGCGAAAAATCCCTACTACTCCCTAGGCGCCGAGCTAGAGCAGCACGAGAAAGCACGCGGAGACGAACGTGGTTCGTACACGTATAATGTCACGATGAAGACTCTGCGACCTTGATGGTCTCTAAAAAACACAGCGGAGGCTTGGGTAATTGCATTCTAAAATCAACACCGTCAAAGTTGATAGTCTGGCATCGTTCTTATCTCCGCCGATAAAGCAGAATTTACTAAAAAAACGTCCCTGTCGTCCCTTTTATTTATCTCGGCCTTTTGAATTTGATCAGAGTGTAGCCCGACGTGGCTAGATAACAACCAGCCGAGTAGCATTGTCCACTTTTGGACGGATTTGGCTTCCGGGCAGTTGTCCCCCATCAGCGGGAGATAAAATAATTTTATGATAGACTTTCAAAGATTAGCCAAACTGGGATTAATTCTGCATTCATCAACTGAAATAAGAGTAATGTCAGTTTGTCAATATTGACGGTGATGTTTCGAGAACGCGAGAACACCAAGCTTTCTTCGTACACAACCAAACATTTCACCGTCGACTCGAACACGCACCATCAAATTTGTCGTTCACAACTGATAATCCTGACCCTGACGTCAGAGTTATGAACTATAAAAGGACGTCACTGAACGCGCCTGCACACAACGAGCCCTGGCACGAGCCTCTCGATTGAAAGTCTGCCATGGCCGCTCGTAAGTTCATGGAACGCGCCCCGTTTTAATTCCAGAATCTCTAGAACCATAATTTCGAAAATTGCACGCTGTGCTGTTCCTCGTCATCGCTCAGTTAGAACGCCTCTAAGCAGGGTCGTCGAAACAGAAGAACGGGGAGGAGGGCGATTCACCCCCCCCCCCCAAGTGGCGTCGAAAAAGGGAGCGCAAAAGGCATAAGGGTGTAAAGAGGGGGGGGGGGGGGGGGGGAGGGGATATCGCCCCAGCCCCGGGCTATAGCATTTCAGAGAGTTATAATAAAAAAAAATGACAGACGTTTGCAGTTCTCTGTAATGTCGAATTAAAGCGCAGCTCTTGAGGAGGAGGAGGGGAGGGTACGGAAGGGAGGGTATGCCCCTCCACCCCCCCCCCTCTCTTCCTTCCTGCTTGCCTCTCATTTAGCGGGGAAACCTAATTGATGTTAAAATTACGTGACGTCAATTTCCCCGCTAAATTTAGTGAAAAAACGTCCCATAATGCAACGCGCGCGCGGTTACGCCGACGGCGATGCCAATCAAGCTCGAAACGGGCGCATAAGAGTTGCGCTCTAAGAATTCGGGGGAAGGGATATCCCACTTCTTCACTACTATCACCCCATCCTCTCTCTCTCTCTCCCGAACAATTTCTATGGCCCTTCCTTACCCCTATTTGAGTATGTGTTTGTGTTGGTTATACCTTTTTTCCCCGTTCCACGGCTTTTCCTCGCCATCCCCCTCGCCCCTCATCTCTCAGACATTACCGACGTCTCTATACATAACGCTTGTGGGTGACTCCGGTGGCGTTGTTAACAGTGGCGGAAGATGAGCTCTAAGACCGCATACACCGCGCACGGCTCCACAATATCACAAAGTTTAATCTTCGCCTCGATTCCGAAGCGAAGATTTTGGCCTCAAATAACTCCTTCCCAAAGTTGTGAAACGTCACTTTGTCGTCACCAATAACTTCCACAAACGAAAATCTTGCGGCGACAAAGTTCAGAGTATTTACAGCCCGCCTAGGTACAATCTACGTTTCATTGATTCTATCGCGGCGTAGGGATATAGGGACACGCGGGCGCGACGTCATCAGTGCAGCCCGTTCAATCGGCTGGCCCCACGGTGTTGCTCGCGCGCGCTCCGATGAAGCTCGCTACAACTTTGTGCCTAACATTCTCGCTGGAATTCGAGCACCGAGAGAGCTTGGATGATTGACATCTCGTCCCGCGTGACGCCAACGTCGCGAGTGTCCAATCAGCACGCTCTGCGAACTTCGTGCCCAACTTTGTGTTTGACGAGTTTAGCGACCCTGGAATGAGTCATGAATGGGAGTAACAGAAAGTGTTGAACATGACAACTGCCACCTGAAACTTGATGTGCGCGTCGGCAAGTAAGAGCACGTCCGTTCCAGCATAGTAAAAATGGCAAGGAAAATAAAAAATAACATATACAAAAATAAAAAGAAGGAAGAGATGAGAGAGCATACTTGTTTGGTGGAAACAGCGCTGAAAGACGTATGACTATACTTCGTTTTAGCTTCGGTCCGAGCGCGGCCGATGTTATGAGCCGAAGGGCCAATCAAACAGCGCAAAAAGCGCAGCGTCATGGCGTGCTCTCTGCGCCTGATAGGACTAGCCGGCGGAGGAGCAGTGCACAGAGAGACGGCGAATACCGGCTGGTCCTATCAACTGCAGAGAGCACGCCATGACGTTGTGCCTCTTCCGCTGTTTGATTGGCCCTTCGGCTCATAACATTGGCCGCGCACGGACCGAAGCTGAAACGGAGTATAGGATTCCCAAACTCGTCAAACAAAAGTTAGAGCCAAAAGTTGGCGGAGCGCGCCGATTGGACGTCGGGGACAAAAGCGCGAAGTCATTGTCGTGATACTTCAATCGGTGCGCTCTGTCAACTTCGGCCCGAACTTTGTGTTCGACGAGTTTAGATGCCCAGGACGAAAAAACACATACAGGGCGCTACGACTGAAAGTTTATTGCTGTGCAAGAACATAAATAAACACGGAAAAGGAAAAGAAAAAAAAACAGAAAAAAGCAAACCGATAACATCCGACATGAGCCACGCCTACACACGCGTAGTCACACGAACCTGCCACACCTCGTAATGAAATGTACTTAGACACCCACACGGGCAACAGAAGGAGCGGTCCCACACGAGTCCGTTCTATGAGTCGCCATAAAATATGCTTCGCGTCTCTCTCTCGCAGTCTAGCTTTTGTGTCGAGACAAAATCTTAATGCCATGGAGTGACGGCGAACAGCCACACCTCCTACAATGAACGGCTAGGTTCCCCAAGGGCAGAAAAACGCAGAGAAAGTGAATATACC
>JAZHYW010065851.1:0-10779 GCA_037355805.1 Ixodes ricinus
ATCTACTTTCTGCGTTTCTTCTGCCCTTGGGGAAACTAGCCGTTCATTGCAAGAGGTGTGTATTGTCCGCCACCCCATGGCAGAAAGATTCTGTCCGACACAAAAGCCAGACTGCAAAGAGAGAGACGCTGTTTTCATAATCTTATGCGACCTACAGGAACGGACTCCGTGTGGGAGCGCTCCTCGGCAGCCCGTAGGTGTCTACATTACATTATTACAAAGGTATAGGTTCGTATCACTACGCCTGTGCAGTCGTGGCTCAGCCGTCGGATGTAATCGGAGTTGCTTTTTCCGCTTTTCTTCTTCCTTTTCAGCGTACAGGCATGTACAGCAATGTTACAACCAGTCGAAACGCTCCGCATGTGTTTTTTTGTCCAGGGCATCTAAACTCGTCGAACACAAAGTTCGGGCCGAAGTTGACGGAGCGCACCGATTGAAGCATCACGACGATGACTTCGCGCTTTTGTCCCCTGACGTCCAATCGGCGCGCTCCGGGGCGAACTCTTTGGCTCTAACTTTTTGTTTGACGAGTTCAGGAACGAGTTTGTATGGCTTTCAGCGCTGCTTCCACCTCAAACAAGTATGCTCTCTCATCATCTTCTCCTTCTTTTATATTTTGTAATGTTATTTTTTATTTCTCCTTACCATTTTTACTTATGCTGGAACGGACGTGCTCTTACTTGCCGACGCGCATCAAGCTCTGTGCGGCAGTTGTTTGCGCCCAACACTCTCTGCGCCCATTCATGACTCATTCCAGAGCTATGGGCGCGAACCTTTAAAGCCGGGGTCACACTGCGGTATACATCATACAAAAGACAGCCTGCAAACAGATTCGAACCGCAAGTCACCATGATACCCGTGCTTCGAATGCCGCATGGCAACGAGGTGGCTCAAGGAGCATTCGAACCATTTCGGATATCGTGGTGACTGATGTCTTCAGACAGTCGTCTCGTTTGTATTAATGTGTATAAGCAGTGTGGCCTCCGACTTGGACGCTGGTTCACACAGGACCCGTTCTCTACGTTACGTTACGTCACGTTGCGTTACGTTATGTTACGTTACTTTACTTTACGTTACGTTACGAAAAGTCACCGGGAAATTTGTGCTTCGGTAAAACGTGGCTACCAACTCAAAAAGGTATACCTGGCATGCGGACATTCGAGACACGAATGTTCCGGTGACTTCGACGCACCGTGCTTAGACGTAAATCGTAAAAAAAACGGTGCTGTGTGAAAAGTTGAACCGAGCTCAACCCCTTACGTTACGTTACGACGAGCCTTGGCAGCATCGTTAAAGGCCTGTTCACAGACCGAGTTCGACTGAAGAGACAAACCGGTTTTTAAAAGAGTCGCTTGCGATCTCTTAGGACCATTTTGTCCCGCGCTGCATGCGGATTGCTGGTCCACAAGCGATCGCGAAGAAGCTTAAAGCCGGCTCGGTCTGCTCTCAGGCGCTGAACTCGGTCGCAAGAGTGTGAACGGGCACTTTGTACTCCGTCGATCTCGTTGTATCGGGCGCGGCGTGGCGTAGCGCGCGTCAGGCATCGAGTGGCCACAGCTCAGGAGTGGCTGGTCGCCGGCCAACGAGAAGGCGCGTGTTCTGCGCTACGCCGCGTTCACTGCGCTCAACGTCGGAGTACGTACGAGCCCTCTTAGTCCCTGGTTGCCACGGTAACTCACCGTCCTAGCTCGTCGTCACCGAAACATTCGTGTCTCTGAATGTCGAGTGCCAGGCTATATCCTTGAATTGGTAGCCACGCTTAATACGAAGTACAGATTTCCCGGTGACTTTCGTAACGTAACGTAGGAAAACGGGTCTGTGTGAACCAGTCTCTAGCCTTCACTCAGTGAAGGCTGCAACGCTCACGATGCAAGGTCCGCTTCACTACGCGTAAATAATCAAAGTTTCTCGAAAATTAATTCTTCAAAAAACTGTTGCACCCGATTAAACTACTTCAAAAAGCGTATGTAGTGTTTTTTGTTTTAACAAGCGACTTTGTTGTAGAATGTATACAGTTTGATTTTAGTCAGAAATAAAGAAGACGAAGGAGAAAAAGATGTTCGGCATACAATTCCAAGCAATCAATGAAACCCATGATTATGCGTTTGATTCATTGACTGAAAGCCTAATCTTTCTCTCTCGTTTCAAACGAACCGCTTGCTGTTCGGTATAAGAAAGTAACAGGTTGAAACTTATGTGTTGATTCTCCTCAAAAACACTAATCTTCGTTTCTTTTTTTTTTTTTGTCTTACTCTTTCGAGATGTTGATGGAAGACAAGACCGTAATCGCGTATTAACGTTTTACTCAAAGGGGCAGCTACGTCGAACTCCACGAGGAAGTACAGCTCCTCGGGCTTTCTAGCTCTTCCCTCGGTCTCGTAACGACCCGCGGCGACAGGAGACCACCAACGACGCAACGACGAAGACGTTAATTTTTTTCCTGCACAGACGTTTTGCTTAACGGCAGGCGAGAGTTCGGACTGTCCCGCCCACTGAACGTCATACAACGACGATGCGTTGGCCTGCCTCACCCGATGCGCGGCGTCAACAGGCCGAGACTGGTGCTTCCAAATAGCAAGATTTAGTGGAGCCTCGAAATTGGAGTTCTTTCTAAACCAAAATGAACCGTCAGAACACCGTGTTGGTACAATATTTACTCAACGAGAGATGTCAGTTGTCCAATTTCATGACGGTCTAAAAGTGACAGTCTGATTAAGGACGGTCTAAAGGTGACAGTCTATTCAATCACATCTGGTGAAATCTACAACAAATGAATATTTCATCAATATGACAGCCTCGCGAATCTGCCGTATATTTTATGTGTATGTAGCGTGGAAGGGGGTGTTTCTCGCTTTTTAGTAACATTTGCCTTCAGGAAAACAAATAAAATGTAACGCGTGATTGCACGTATACATAGGTGCTTATATGAGTCACCCACTCGAAATACGGGTATAGCCGCAGCCATAAAGGCCGGTTCAGACATCTTCGTTGACTTCGTGCTACGCCGCTTCGCGTTTTGTTGCGTTTCCTGCGTATACAATCCGCGGCCCTCGTGGTTGTCATGGCAACGCGTACGAGCATCTCGCTGTAAACATTTGTAAGCGGTTGTAACGCAGTCGGTCGCACTCCAAACCCAGGTCCTATACGGCGAGAAAGGCAGAGCCCCTGTGAGCCGGCCCCGCATAGCCCGAGGTCCCAAAACCGTGTCGGCGCCGAGGGCAGGCGGGCGGGCGGCTTCTTAATTGGGCGTTCCGTCAGGGGTTCCCTTTAATGAGCAAGATAGAGGGGGGGAGGTTGAGGAGGAGGATGCTCGGAAGTTGGCCTAAGCCTCGCCCGCGCCACTCGTGACTCGGAGGCCGATCAACGAGCCAGGAAACGCGCATCGGGGACCGCTGACGAGCTCCAGGCGACGTTCGTTAGCGGCGGCTCTCAGTTTGGTGACGACGACGACGCCTGGCAGCGGGCCGGGGGCCCGATACTTGCTGTCACCCTGACGTGGACTGAAGAGAGGGCTGGAAACTCAAGCTAAAGGCATTGGATGGTGTTTCGGCTGCAGCAAGCGTGCTTGCGGAGTAGAGAGTTCAAGGGCTTGTGAACTCGACAGGGCAGCGTTCGCTGGGATCAACGCCAATGCAAAAACGAATAACGCTTCGTCCGCACGGGACGTCAAGAGGTCATGCTGGTGGTAATCTTTACTTGTTCTTGCCGAGAAAAACAAACTCGATGTTTGCGAAATGTACGCTGCCGAAGGCATTCGCACAGTTTTGCTACCATAATGGCCTCTGAGGTGTAGAGAAGGTAGCTACAAGTTACCAGACATGTACCCCTCTCTCCCCACAGCTCACCTTCCGTCGTTCGACGCGCCACCGTTTTGGGTGGACGGCTGCTATGGTAACTGCAGCGTATTCTATGGAATACGTATGTTTCGAAGCACAGAGTCTAGATGGCGTTTCACCGTGCTCTATGGAACACACAGTTATGTAGCGATGATCTAGATGGCGCTTCAAACGGCGGGAGGCGGACTGACGGGAGTGAGGGCCTAGCCCCCTCCGAGGAAGTTCCACAACTGGGGTAATCTAGTAACGTTGGTACGAGCGACCGCAATCATATCGCGATGACGGCATTACTTCCAGCCATCTATTTGACGACGCGTTTGTTTGAACAAACACGCTTTTTCTCACACCATGGTGCGACCACTGCGCAGCGTCATTTCTCATGTGGCTACAGAGGAAGACTTAGATAAAATAAATAGATTGTTAGTATAAAATGCACTACCAGAGAACTAATTTTAGCGTCAGACGTTAAAAGAAATATAAATTCAAAGGATGTCACAGGTTTTCACTTTAATGCACGTTCTGTGCGAAACAAGGACAACAATGTTTGTGCTCTTTTAGAGGACTGGTATTTTTGATGTCATAATATTTTCGGAAAAGTGCTACCGGATGACCGGCACGTGTTACATTTATCTGGATATCAACACTTTTGTCTAAATCGAACTGATCGGAGGCCAGGTGGAGTCGCCATTTATGCAGTGCAACATGAGGTTAACCAAAATCTAGACGACCTAACGTAGATGTCTGAAAACTATGATATTTTTACCTTACTAAATGTCAGTCGGATCTTTCCCGTTATTTATCGTCCGCCATCGATATTGACCAATTTATTTTTTATTCGATAATTATTTAAAATTTGCATCAGTGAAAAAGTTTTCTGCTGTCCTTGGTGGCAATTTTAATATTAATATGATAGAGAATTCCTGTGCCAGGACACAGTTTAGCATCATTCTGTGCTCTTTCGGGTATGATAATGTTATTAATGCGTTTGAATTAGTGCCCACATGACAGGGAAAAGCTGACGGTGTCCGTCTGTGGACAAAACAGTGGAAAGGGAAGCGCGCCGCGTAGAGAGGAGGAGAGCAGTGAAGGACAAAGGCAAGTGGGAGGTGACGTCACGGGGCGGAAGCCAATCCGCGCTCGGCGAGGAGAAGGAGGTGACGTCACGGGGCGGAAGCCAATCCGCGCGCGGATGCTGGGGCGAGTCTGAACTTGCAGGTGTGCGGAGCGCGTATGCCTTGGTTTGTGCTACAAAATGGAGTGTGAACCCAGTACTAGCGCTGGTCCAAGTAGGCGGCCAAAGAAGACGGATTGTGAACGAAGGAGACGGGCTGCCGAAACCGGTGAACAGCGAAAGAAGCGTCAGGCAGCGGATGCCGCTGGCGTTTCCCAAGGGTTGTGCTAACGCATTCCCTTAAAATCCACCGATGGATCTTCCTTTAATTTTTTTTGTCATCTACTGCTCTAGGAACTGAAAGTATGCTAGATCTGGTTGTTACAAATATGAGGCAAAGACTGACCATAGCTGGTACCCTCTGTTATGATATCAGCGACCATGCCTATCCCGATTCTGATGGCTTTACGTTGTTGGGATTTCAAAACTAAAGCAAGTATCAAACGTTTTGTGTTTTCAGCCCATATTAGAATGCAGTCTGCAGCATTTCAGAAGTAAAAGTTCTGCCATTGACTGGACTGTAACCTCTTGGTGTAATGTAGATGATGCCACTGACGTGTTTTATGGTTTGCTCAAGAGGTGCTATGATGAGTGTTTTTCATATAAAACAATATCTCGGTCGAGAAAATGACGAAAAGCTCGGTTCACTCTGGATCACATCAAAATTATTTTTAACAAAAGTGTCTCCTGTTTAAAAAGTTATTACTTTAAGAGACCCGAAAAAATTAGCATCTTTAAAAAAAAATATCAGAATTAGTTGAACTCTGTGCTGAAAAAAAAAAGGCTCAATACCATGCAAACCTTTTCCATTATTGAGTAAGCAGCCATCCGATCTTACATGGAAATATATAAATGAGGTTCTGCCACGCGGCACAGGGAATGTCAAAATGGGAGAGCCTTCTGGTAAATGATAAGAGGCTATCTGCCCGGAGTATAATTGGTCTAATGTCTCAATTCATACTTGGTAAATCTTGTTTCTTGCAGATATGATGAGAAATGCGGTTGAATATATCCACAGAGCCCAGGTTCATCAATTTCTTTAAACCCAACAAACAAAATTGAGGTCGATAATATATTCAGTGCCACTTAAAAACAGTAACAGCCGTGATGTTGAATAATTTCGAATGGTGCCAATCAAATATGGCATCGATATTATTGCGCCGCATTTGGCACACATCTTCAACCTCAGTTTAGCTAGCGGTTGAGTTTCCTGCAAAAATGAAACTTGCCAAGGTTACCGTAATTCACAAAGGAGGAGATAAAAACCTAATGAACAATGATTGACCAATATCCATCCTGCCAATGTTTTCTAAGGGACTAGAGACAGTTGTCAAAATTCATTTGAAAAATTTCTTCCACAAACATGAACTAATAACTGACTCTCACTTTGGTTTTAGAAAAGGAAGATCGACAGAATCAGCGCTCTTGCTCCATGAAAGAAAACAAATTAAATAACATTCAAAACAAGCTTTGACTTTATGTAGTTTTGTTCATTATAGCAGGACGTTTGCACTGTTTAAAACATCAAAAACTTCTTGAAAAATTAAACCGTTATGAAATACAGCACAATTCCTCTTGGATTCTGTATCTATCAAATCGCCAGCAATGTATAAACATTGATTGGCATTCATCTTAGCTTAGACCTCTAACCTCTGGCGTCCCTCAGGACAACATCCTTGGCCCTAATTGCTTTTTAATGTTTTTATAAACGATGTGGTTGGTGTTAGTACTCTTAAGCAGTTTATGATATATGCCGATAACACCAGCCTTTTCGTGTCAGGCATAGACGCCGAAGCCTTAGTTACTAAGGAAAATTATATACTTGCCAAATTTGGTAAGTGGTCTAAGGTAAATGGACTAACAATTAACGTAAACAGAACCAAAGCTGTTATATTTCGATCATAAAATAGTTATGTCTCTTTCACCAAATGTCTTACTTTAGATACTACACAAATTGACATAGTCAGGGGGCACAAAACACTGGGTATAATTTCCTCTGAAAATATGTCGTGGGATAATCATATCAATAACTTGGTCAGAAAGTTATGTAATGTCGTAGGCGCAATCAGAAGATGCCGTTCGATGTTACCTGTACACATTAAACTCACTATTTATCATACACTTTTCCAGTTTCATATAAATTATTGTCCACCTTTTGTGGGGTAGGACAACAACTTCCAATTTAAACAAAAAAGTCAGACTTAACAACAAAAGAAGATGCTGCGTATTATTGCCGATGCACACTACCTGTGTCACATTCGTCCACTTTTCGAAAAATCCAGGATTATTGCCATTACAAATATGTAAGTGTATCGACTTTTGTACATATTTCGATTCGCAAGATTCAAATTAATCGAGTATCTCTGACGCACATCGGAGCTTAATATAAAAGAAATCTCGATCAGTACACGCCACTTTGAAGTATTGTGTGTTACCCATTTCCGGACGAACCGTGCTTAGCAACCACTTCATCATACGTTGCTATCACTGGTAGGTAAATATCATCTAGAAAACAGATATATATATTTTCCTGACCAAAGCTGAGCTGTATATATGTTTTGTTTAAACGGAATTTTTTATGTATGGTGTGTTGTATGTTTCTTGTTTTTTTTATTTTGTACTACATGTTGGGCTTTACTGTCCTTTTTGTGCACGCTTAAGTTGGTAAGAAGGAAGCATACTATGACTGTATAAAGAACGTTGTGAGGTAGCTTTTCTTTCTATTTCCTGCTCTTTTTGGTCTATATTTCTGCCAAAATAGTGTACTCGTTTTACATTATGACCCCTGTCCCAGTCAAGTTACCTCATAGTAGCTTTTTGTCCGGAGGCCCGCCAGGGTAATTTTCTGGAAATAAACGTTCCAGACATTCATTCATGTAGGTTCGCGCAAAGGCGCAGAGTCTGAGCATTCGTCGTGCTGAAAGCAGTGCCATGGAAGCGGCGTGACGTCAAAGCCACGCGTTGGTTCATACAATGAAAAATCTGAAAACAAAGGGTCACGAACCATCATCTTCCTGCCATCAGGAAGTGATAAAGCGGGTTCACTCAATGTTTGAGAGCATCATCACTGGCTACAGTGAAGTAATACCATAGCCCTGGCGATACAACATGGCGTCCAGAGTCTGGCTGTGCCCTACACAAAACAATCACCTAATTGTTAAAGAACGAAAAAAGATGCTGGTCTAACCTCGCATTCGAGAGCGTTCCAGGCTCTAATAATATGTTTTTTCCAAGTACCATCCTTCCCTGCGGTGTATATGTACAGCCATCGATAATCTAGAAAAATGAGACACAGTATGATTTTTCAGCCCATATGCTAAGTACTATATTTCGGATCAGGTCAGAAATCAACCATCACATTTCCGTGGTGGGTACTGATTGTTAGCTATCCCTCTATATCTCCATTCATCAAGGATGGGCATTGGTTCTTAGCTAATCTCTTTATTATTATATCTCCAACTATCAAGGGACGCGCTGGCACCGGTTGCTATCTATACCTCTATATCCCCAGCTATCAACGCTGATTGCATTTTCTACCATTGCTGTCTAGGTTTTAGTCGAGCTGCTTTCGTTAACACTGTATCTGAGATCCGAGGAGTTGCGTAAAACAAATTTGACTCGATGACCTTACAAGAGACTCGTTTCTGGTCAGGTTACACATTAGCTGTAGTCTATTTTGACAAACGTACGTTTTCCTACAAATAACATTTGAACTCAAAATAGGGATCATGTGCTAGGGCTTTGTGCACGACACTGATGAGTCCAAAATCTCAGCGTAGACCAGGTTGATATTGATATCGATAGTTATTTCTAGCTCAGGAGGGCCGTTGTGCCGCAGAAAGTGAAGTCGTCCCATACCATGAAGGCCTGCGGCATCGCATCGAATGAAGATGCGAAGATATTGTACAGTGCTGACTATGTTTAAATGGAGCTTGTTCAAGGTTAAGATTCTAAAGTCAAAACAAATTTATTCATTGGCCACTCTTCTTTCAGAAGTTGAAATCACTGGCTCTCCATGTGTTACGCGGGAAAGTACATACGCGGGATTTTGTCATAAGGTCGCCCAAATTCATCACTAATACGGCATTCCCAGTTTATTGGCTTGTACGACATCCAATACCTTGCTTATGGTTTGCACTATGGGAGTACCTACTCCGGAGTTACTCCCTTGTCCCCTGCCATCAGAGCAAGGCGTATCCCGAGAGTATCCCGAGAGAGGGCACGCAGTCTTCACGTGCCCATCACCGCGATTCCGGTGGCAGTCCTTCTCCAGTCTTCGCCAGCGTTCGGCATGTTTCCACGTGTCCCGTCGGAGAAGCCTCCTGATGGCACGCATGCTCTGGCTACATGGGTACAGCATAACCCTGGCGATACCGCACCTATCGCCATGGTTATGGTACCACGTAACCTGGTACATAACAGCGCCGTCAGTAAACCATATTTCATTACGGTGACCCCTCGCCCGGACTTGCTAAGCTTCACAGCACATATCGTGCACTTTTTCTGACCATCCAGCGGTTCTAGGTGTGAACACTCGACTGAAAGTCGGCGAGATCGGCGACCGCCGCGATTAGCCACAGCACCAAAATCAAGCGCGGCGCTGGCCATGTCGTAGGGCGTCAGAAATCTCGCCGACTTCTCGCTGAGTGTACAACTCAGAGCGCCTGGCTACGTGATATCCAAAAACCTCCGGATAAAAAAGCAAAATAAACAAAAAGCACACGAGCAGAAAGGACCGAGCGGTGCCAAGTGGAGGCGCCTCGTTAACGGCGCGTTGTGACTCCGGTAGAAAGTAATTTTCGTAATAGCGGTAACGGGCCGGTGCACAGATTAGCGCACGCCTCAGATAACCAAATCGAGCATTCCCGGCCCCGCCGACGCACGCTCGCACGAACACAACGCGAGCTTGCGAAAAGGGGCAAATGCGGCTAAGCCTTCGGCGTGGAGTGCTTCGGCGTATACGGGCGGAGAAGCCCTCTCTTCCGCGATATTAATAATGCGGCCTGGAATTCGCACGCGTCGCCGGCGCAAGCGTGCGCCAGCATACGTATACGACCACGAGCATCCATCCAGGTGCCTTCTCTCCCAACAGTGCCACGCACAGACGTGTAAACTCTGCTCAACCCTAAGCTGATAATGCGGTGGAAGCTACGTGCTCGTTGGACGAGTGATACGTTCATCTTTCACCACGTGATCAAGTTCTTGACCATACCCACGCGCAGAGATTGAGGTCGGGTGGTGAAAGTTGGACGGTCGGTAGGACCGGCGAGTGTGTATCTCGCACTGCGTTGGCAGTTTAGAGAAGAAGGGAGTATAAAAAAATGGCGGTGAGGGAATAGGACTGAGCAGGGTGCCTCGCCGCGGATACCAGCAAAAAATGTAATAATATTTATACCAGTCTTTTTGAGATTGCGAAGTTGTCTAAAACGCGACCCGAAAGTTTCCCCAACTATGCAGCTAGAGCGATCACCGCTGAAGTGGACGGGAGTTTTGAGAGCGTGCCAAATTAGATGTTTATTTTTATTTATTTATATGCACATACCTTTGCAAGTGGGATCCCGGCTTAACCTCGAACCGCGCGCCGAGGTGAGGCGGACCTACTCTCCAGCCAGGACGTTCGCTGCTTGTCGTACAATGTTGCCAAGCGTCTCTTGCCGAAGCATACACCACTGAGCGCAGGAAAAAATTGAAAACCATATATATATATATATATATATATATATATATATATATATATAACATAACCTTTTTTGTCTTCGACCACGAAAGAGA
>JAZHYW010065852.1:0-11451 GCA_037355805.1 Ixodes ricinus
AGGGGCTTTAAACCAAATGCGATAACAGCGCCGCCCTTTAGCGACGAGCTAAAACATGTAAGTTGATTTATATAGCTGCTGCGAAATGGCGCAGCGAGATGGCGCCACCGGCCCTTGCGTGGTTTAGCGCGACTCAACCGGAATTAATACGTGCAAGTTAGCAACGGTGTGGGCTCCACGGTGGCAAAGCCTGGGCCTCTGGGCTTGACCGATTTGAGCTGCCCATGTAAAACCCCCATGGGTCTCACCTCGGCTGTGTTGGGGCCAAGTTAGCAATTTTGTGGGCTCCTCAGCGGCCATACGTAGGCATGCCCGACATGGGCTGCCCATGTATACAACCCCCGCGGGTCCCACCTCGGCTTTGCGGGGGCCACGTTAGTAACGGTGTGGGCTCCACGACGGCAGAGCGTGGGCATAACCGACTTGGGCTGCCCATGTAAAACACCCATGGGTCCCATATAAGCTGTGCGTGGGCAACGTTAGTATTGGTGCGGGCTCCACGGTGGCAGAACGTGGTCGTTCCCAACTTAGGCTGCCTAACCGAAAAACCCTTGGGTCCGACCTCGGCTGTGCAGGGGTCAAGTTAGCAGTTATGTGGGCTCCACGGTAGCAAAGCGAGTTCATACCCAACTTGGACCGCTTGTGCAATACGCCCGTGGGTCCCACCTCGGTTATGCGGGGGAAGAGTTAGCAAAGACGTTGGCTCCACGGGGGCACAGCTTGGGCATACCTAACTTGGGCAGCCCGTGCAATACCCTCGTGGGTCCCTCTTCGAAAATACAGAGGCAGATTTAGAACAAAGGTTTTATCCACGGGGAACCGCTTGGGCATGCTCAACTTGGGCTGCTTATGCAAGGTCCATGGGTTCCACTTGGCTAACGGGGGCAGAAATATATTAGAGAGCTGGGCTCCACGGTGGTATGCCCACCTTGGGATGCCCATGCAATGCCCCCGTGGGTTCCATCTTGGCTATATGGGGTCAGAGTTAGCACAAAGGCAGGCTCTATGGGGTCACCGCGTGGGCATGCCTAACTTGGACAGCCCAAGCAATGCCCCCTGGGTCCTACCTCGGACATTGGAAGCAAATTGTTTTGGTGGCACCCTGCTACGGTTTGCTCTCCTGGCGACATTCCCTTGCAAACAACAAGTTCGATGGTGTTTGTAGTGAGCATGGCGGAAGCTTGAAATCATTGCGCTCTGAAACACTGCCAACAGCGTCAAAATTGAAGTTCTCACATTAATTTTATTTCCGTCGATGAGAAATCCTTTGCTGACATAATAGTTAGCATTCGGCCAATCGAAGCAGGCCGACCACTCCGACGCTTTCGATCATTTACGTCGCCAATACACCTTTTCCACAAGGGCGCCGCCATCTTGAATGTTATCACTTCTGCATGGTATGCGTTATCACATCGTTTTTACACCTCCACGCTGCCTGCGAGGTGCTACATTATTGTCACACATTCTTGTTTTGCTTCACCTATATGTTTTCTCGCATCTTCGAGGCCTTCGAGGTTGAAATGTTTTATTATAGTTTCGTCCCGCTTATCAGATAAGGAACCCATTTGACTGAGAACGGAAGGAAACGGGAAACGTCTATACGGGTGCAAGGTTAGCATAGGTGTGGGCTCCAAGAGGCGGAGTGTGGACATGCCCAGCTTGACTACCTATGCAACTCCGAAAACTGTACTGTCCGTTAGTATTGGGGGAAGATGACGTTCCACGTACCGGAATCAGTTTTCTTTGCTCCTAATCACAGAGGAGTTGTTAAGGGCTAGTTTCCCCAGGATCGTGTCCTCCAGCAAATAAATGTCGACACAACACTCCGGACAGCTGCCGCCATCTATGAGCGACGGCGGCAACCAGACAAACGGCTTGCCGATTGTCTGGTTGCCGCCGTCGCTTATAGATGGCGGCAACCTTCCAGCCTTCCCACTGTGGCTTGCCAACTTGCGGCCGGTCATTACTTCATTTCCACCATAGTACAGCTTCGCTGGTCTTCCTTCTTCACCAGAGTGGAAAGGCTGAAACTTTTTTCGTTTTGTTTTGGGTGTGTAAGAACCCCCGAAAATGACCGAATTATCGAGGAAAGTGCCATAGACCATCGATGACATCTGATGGTCCTTGGGCCACTGATTTTAAGCCCGCTGGAGTGAACTCTAGCAACTCTGAGATCGAGAACATGGATACTGTTGCAGCCCCATCGTCTGGAACACTCAATCCTTGGCCATAACCGCACGTAACACAGCCCGACGCCCACTATCACGACCGTTGACTTCCAGCCCGACACCGGACTTCTCGGGCAACTTGGAATTTGTAAGAAGACATTGGAAGACTGATAACCGGATTTCTCATGGACTACAGCCAGAGGACATCCAGCCAGGCGAGAGGCCAAAACCTGCAGGGAAACGCAGTTGACGAGGTCAGCTCTGAAGCTCTACATGATTTTTCAAAGCTGACTCCAGCTAATGAATGCAACCACTTGGCCATGAACAAACGCAGGCGCAAACGTCTGACGGCGTCAACTAATAACTCAGATAAAAAAAGTGAAAGCAGTTTACAGCTCCATGCAATGCCGAGTTGGAGCACAGCTCTTGTGGAGGAGTAGGGAAGGGTACTGAGGGGGGAATCATTCGGGGGGGGGGGGGTCACGTAACCTTGGGGAGGGGGGTCACGTGATCTCGTGGGGGGCCACGTGGCCTCGGGTGGGGGTCACGTGACCTCGTGGGGGGTGCCACGTGACCTCGGGAGGGGGGCTCACATGACCTCGGGGGTCATGTGACCTCGGGGAAGGGGTTCACGTGAACCCCCCTCCCCGAGGTTTTCCCGAAGGAACCCGAGGTCCTCCCGAGGTCCTCCCGAAGGAACCTGTGGTCCTCCCGAAGGAACTCGAGGTCCTCCCGAGGTCCTCCCGAAGGAATCCGAGGTCCTTCCGAGTTCCTCCCGAAGGAACCCGAGGTCCTCCCAAGGTCCTCCCGAAGGAACCCGAGGTCCTCCCGAGGTCCTCCCGAAGGAATCCGAGGTCCTCCCGAAGGAATCCGAGGTCCTCCCGAAGGAACCGAGTCCTCCGGAGGTTCCTCCCGAGGTCCTCCCGAAGGAATCACGAGGTCCTCCCGAAGGAACCCGAGGTCCTCCCGAGGTCCTCGGGGGGACCACCGGGGGGGGGGGTTACGTGAACTCGGGGAAGGGAGGGGTCACGTAACCTCGGGGAAGGGGTTCACGTGACTCCCCCTCCCCGAGGTCACCGAAGGTACCCGAGGTCCTCCCGAGGTCCCCCCGAAGGAACCCGGAGGTTCTCCCGAGGTCCTCCCGAGGAGAACCCGAGGTCCTTCTGAGGTCCTCCCGAAGGAACCAGAGGTCCTCCTGAGGTCCTCCCGAAGGAACCAGAGGTCCTCCCGAGGTCCTCCCAAGGTCCTCCCGAGGTCCTCCCTAAGGAACCTGAGGTCCTTCGGGGAGGACCTCGGGTTCCTTCGGGAAAATTCACCCATAATGCGCCGCGCGCTTACGCCGACGGTGACGGCGACGCCGACGCCGACGCCGCTCAAGCCGGAAACGGGCGCCTAAGAGCTGCGCTCTAAAAAAGGCGATGGAAGGCGCGCAGGAAACCCAGTCGCCAACAGAAAACATTGTTCTCAAGCCCATCTGCAGAGAGAACGTTCAAGATTTTAAGACAAGAAAGATCTGGCAAGCCGTTGAAAAGGCGGGAATCAGGAACTTCGAAGTCTATAGAATTCAAATTCAACCTAAAACTAACACAATCTCTCTGAACACAAGAAACGAAAAGGTCAGAGAAAAACGACTTCAAGTCAGGGAAGTGCAGAAAGGTGGAGATTCCTACGCCCTCAAGCCCTACAAGGCGAAGGTCAGCAACCAAGTACGCAGGGTTATCTCCCTGCATGCAAACAACAACGATGAGACCCCAGAAATGCTTATTCCAGATCTGGCATGCCAAGATGCAAAGATCGTCAATGCGAGACTCATGGGACGACGCAGCAACGGGGTTGTCATTACGTTTGAAGGTGCTCGGCTACCGAAAAAGCTAATGTTCTGCCGCGATATTTTCGCCGTGAGGTCGTACGGTCCCCGATCGATTATGCTACAATCGCCACGGGAACGGTCACATGACTGATGTATGCACCCGCAAAGAACACAGATTCGGCCGATGCGGTCACATATACAAGGAGGAGATGGAAGATTGCAACAGGGAACCCCAATGCTAAAACTGCGGGGGATATCTCACGTCGCCACTAGCAATGCTTACCCAAAAAGGAAGATGCTTGAGAGAAAACGCACTCACCCAAGACACCGCCCCTGCACCAACAGAAGGGAAGCTACGCTGCAGCGGCCGAAGCAGCGGTGCACGCGGTCAACCAAAGATCGACGGAAAAACAAATCAGGGACGAAGCCAGAATCACACGGAGTAAAGGACCCACCAAGGAGCAACATACGTTCCCGGACTGCATGTCCGAGTTGTTCCAACACATGACATCTCCTCTACAGGCTACACCAGCCACCCAAGCCAACCTTTGACGCAGAGAGAGAACACTGCAAACTCAGAGACGAAATGTCAATCGGATTTAAGGTGATCTTCCAGACTCTAGGCGAAATCAAGAAAAATTGCAGAACACATAGCCGGTGTTAGGAGGAGGACGACCGGACAGTCGAACACAAAAGTGACCCGACTCATACAATGGAACTTCCAAACGTTCATTGCAAGAAGGGCTGAACTGAAACTGCGTTTCGAAAGACAACCATTACCGGAAGTTCTACTCCTCCAAGAAACGAAAGTCCTAAGCATGACCCTACCATTCTATAATTTTTTCCTAATGCCTACTATTAAGACCATCCCAAACCACACAGACAAAACCCGGTGACCCGGAAGAAAAGTGTGGTAAATGGTGTTCTCAGGCACCTACCACAAGCACACCGTGACACCTCCGTGCTATGCTCGGATGAAAGGGAAGATGTTGCAGCAAGAATCAAACATGGCAGTGTTGAAATCGTACTCGTTTCAATACACATCATACCTGGAGCTAAACCAAGAGATGGAGAGACCAATGGCTTGGCGGGGGGGGGGGATTCATGGGTTAACCGAGTTAGCCGAAGGAGATCCGTTGATCGTAGCCGGGGACTTCAATGTTCAACACAAGGATTGGGGGTAGCAGTCTCAAACTCGAAGAAGGGCTGAGAGGTCCTAAAAGCAAAGGTAACGGAAGGTATGGAGCTTCGAAACAAACCGGGAGTGAACACGCGACTCGCCCAGCAACGAAGACAAAAAGACACCACACTGGATCTCACATGGGCTGCGAGAAATATATCTCTCGATTGGACGCCATGGAGGGTCGCGTTGGGCAGCGACCACTACCCCATCGAAGTGATAATAAAACACCACCTGATGAAAAGGTTCGAGAGGCACAATTAACTGTCAAATGGGATTGCCTTAGGCCCGCTTCAGACGGGGCAATTTTGCCCAGCAACTTGACGTCGCAACACCAGCAACACGGGCCGCCCGCGTTCACACGCAGCAACCGATTGCTGCAATTTGCTATCATCATCATGAAATTTTATTTTTCTTGCACTATTTAGACACACAATTACGCGCTATAAACGTAATTTTCCGCGTTTAAATCTCGTTGAGAATACTAACTCATCTTTCTGAAACGGTTTATTTCCAAAAACGATCAGTTTCAAACCAGAACCAAGTCTTTAGTTGTCATCATCACCGGTACAAGGCATCACGTGAAAATATCGCGTCCCTGATTGGCTGCAGCCGCTTCAAACGGCTTCGAATTGCTCCGAGTTGCTCGCTTGTTTCGAGCCGGACCCGATCTCAGCAATTCGTGTCGATCTAGGGAAAGCTAGGGAACAACCCGCCAGCAACACCAAAATTGCTGAGAAAGTTGCTCCGTCTGAAGCGGGCCTTAGAAAAATTCTGATTCAAGACGTCGGTAATGACAAGGACATAGAGGCATGCATCCGCAAAGCATTTAGTGAGGCCGAGACGCAAGTCTCGGTGAAAGCAGGAGACCCCGCGCCAGACACTCACCTGCTAAATATCTGGGCCAGCCGGCTACAAGTCCTCCAAAGGTTCAAAAAGAGCAGGACCACATTACCTAAAATCAGTCTCAGCAAGGCCACGGCCAAAACGACCAGGTACTCCAAGGACCAAGGTAAGAAGAGACGGATGACGCACTGTGAATCCTTTAAGAAAAATACCGGTCTATAGACCGGTATTTCTCTTAAAGGGTTCACAGTGCGTCACGAACGACCTACAGAGGCATGGATTGCAAAAGACACAAGCAAGAAACGCAGCTCGAGAACTCAGCTCTCCGACTAAATCTAGCGAAGAAGAGCAGGTAAGGGTCAGCGAACTCTTCTTTCCACAAGTCAGTAATTCCTTCACAAAGACAACGAACACGTCCGCGACTAACCAGGCTCCTGCGTTACCCGCAGAGCCAGGAATGGAGGACCAGCTGAATATGGGAGAACTCTTGGAGGCCCTCTACACTGTGGGAACCTGGGAATTCAAAGCGTTTGGCCCAGGTTACCCCTCCGACAATCGTCAGTGGTTATCTTCACCGCGAGGGGCCAAGTGCAACTGGCCACTCGAGCTGCGCTCCGCCGCTGATGAAGGACCGTTGCAGCGTATGCGCGGAGGCTTTGGGGATCGTGGCACGGGTGATAGCCGTCATTAAATGTTTACGTGTGGTTGAACCGGTGTGCTGTGTCATTTCCCGAAACGGGTAGCAGCAAGAAAAAACTAAAAATTCCACGACATTGAAAAAAAATAACTGTTAATTGGGTTCTGACGGCATTACCTGGCATGCCCTAAGGAATCTCCCCGAGGAAGCCAAACAAAGCCTTCTAGATAAATTAAGAACCAAGTCTGGAATTCTGGAAAACTCCCAAGGCAATGGAAAGTTTCTTGGGTAACACCGGTTTCCAAGCCAGGGAAAACCCAAGACAAAATAGAGAATTGAAGCCTGTCTCAATGACATCAAATATCTGCCAGACAATAGAAAATATAATCACGGGAAGAATACAATGGCACCTAGAGACTCACCACAGACTTGATCCTAGACAGACTGGGTTCAGGGAGGAGATGGGCACGCGGGACAGCCTTAAGTTACTTTACGAGAACGTTATGACCAACAAAATCCACAAAATCAGCGGCTTGTCGTTGCCCTCGACATCGCAAAAGCTTTTGATACCGTCCTACACTGGGCCGTCATACAAGGGGCTAAACGATGCGGAATCCAAGTCAAGGCCCTGGTCTTTATAACGGACGTTCTTCGAGACAGTAGGTTGTAAGTGAAGATTGGCAATACCAAAGGACCCGAATATTAGTACTGAATGGGAGTACTGCAAGGAGCAGCAATCACACCGGGGCTATTCAATATGCTGATGGCAGAGTTGCCTATCAGGCTCGAAAGTCTGGGTTTCACCATGTACGCAGTCGATGTCTCACTCTGGACACAATGCACAATGCACAATGCAACATGACATTTACGAAGCAGTAAGGTACGTTTTCGAAGTCGGGATGAGACCATCTATTGAGAAAACTTAATATATGGTCGTTGCCAGACCAAAAGATCACAGAAAAGGAGCTGCCGATGCGATTCGACTTGAGATGAACGGACAAGAAATAAGTATAAGCCCGTACATCAAGATACTGAGAGTCACCTTTGAAGAGACTGCCCGCAGTATGAGGTGGATAACCTGACTTTGAAAAGGCGTGGACACAAGGATTTAGGCTCCTGACGAGTAGGTCCTGGAGAGCTGACAAGAAGTCCCTTGGGATTCTGAAAGAAGCACTTCTTACCTTGAGGGCTTTGTACAGCTGTAACTGGCTCAATTTTAGTAAATCCCACTGAAAACAAATCCAGGAAGGCTGAATTATTAATCGACGAGGGTGGTTACGGTCCATCCAAAGTACACAGCCATTGAAGACTTGAGAAAATATGCCCAAATGTGCATGATCGAAGAACGCGCAGAGGTTCAAAACATCTCACAATTTCAGCGACTAGAGCGAACCACGCACGGACGCAAGGTGTTGGAAATTATAGGGCAGGACATGCAGTACAGGCCACCGCTTGAAGAACCACAACCCCTTTGGCAGGACACCGCCATCACTGACCACAAACCTTTGCCGAAAATGCTCAACCAAGGCAAGTGAGCTCGAGCGGCCAGACTACACGCAGCCTGGTGTGAAGGATACGCGACGAAAGAGGAACTAATCTGTACAGACGCAACCAAAACAAAGAAAGCTACATCCACGTCCTGGTACGATTCGAGAAGAAACGTAGACTGCACCGCCATACTACCTAAGGGAACCTCTGTCAATGAGGTAGAACTCAGTGCCATCCTGTCAGCGGTGGCAAATATACTAGAAAGACAGACACAGTCAGAGAAAGCACGAGTCTTCACAGACTCTTAAGAATCGATAGAATCATGCAGATGCGGCAGAGCCACCGTGGGCTGAACCAAGAGCCGCACCGTCAAAAAGGTAAAGAAAGCAGCCACTTATCTTCGCACGAGGGAACAGCACTGACAATCGAGTGGCTACACGGGCACAGTTGCATACCCAGGAACGAGAGGACTCACCGAACCGCAGTGGAGGCAGCCAATAGCAACCACACCCAGCAGGGCCCAACTTCTCGGGAGAATACGAAGCCCGAAGCAGTGGACTCCGAAGAGCAGGCCGAACTCGCGAAAGAGGCGAGAAGGGCCTACCTTCGGGGACTATACTGCCGGCGATGGCGACATAATACCCACGGGGTCCGGTAGATGGGAAACTGTCAGGATCCGTAGGATTAGGACCGGAATCGCTCTGTTACCCGCGAAATTGGCATTTTCGTACTGATGGAAGGAGACCTAACATGCCAGACCTGCAGCACTTCAGAACTTGCTCTGGAACTGCAAAGGCCTGGAGTGGCATAGACGAGAAGCCCTAGGTGCCATCCAAGGCACAGAGAAACCCGTGACGCTGGAGGAGTAGGCCTGTCGAAGGAGCACCCCACAGCACGGAAAGGCCATACTCGACTCCCTGATGCATTACATCAGGGAGACAGGCATTTATCACCTCATCTAGCTTTCGCCTATCGTCACAAACTTCCCTAATCCCTGACCCTTACCACCTTCTCGCCTCAGGTGTACAACTCCAAAGTGGGTGAACCCTTATATTATATAATGACATTCTTTGCTAATATGGAAAATATTTGCTGCACATTCTGGGACTTCAACATAAGAGATCGGCTTAATTTAATACAGAATCACCATGGATTGTAATTTTAAGCATGAGTGAGAAATTATAGGCTTGTTAAACCTAATTACTAACCTACCCTGCAGCGGATGTTGAGAAGGCTGTTGTACGTGGGATGAAATTTTTAACGCAGAGTAATACGCTTAATTGGAGGTGAATTCTAAACACGCTCGTCAGAATTGTCCTAAAATTCGGTGTCTAGAAGTTGGCCATGTATCCCGATTGCCTGTCTTGCAGGTTTCTATATGGAAATGTGCACGGTTTTTTTCTGTTCCATTGTGTACATTTTAAATGCCTAATTATTTATGGGCTTGCTCAAGACGTTTTACTGATCTATCAAAATGGTGATATTTCCAGTAGGCACACAGGGAAAGTGAGGCACGCTCAATTTGGTATGCACTGCAATACCCCACACCGTAGGGAAATTATGAAATAAGTACTCCAAACAAAATCAGGTTCCCGGGGCGACCTCATGCTGGCTGCCCACGTAGGCCCTCTGTGGGCCCCACTAGAGGGGTGCATGTGGGCTGCCCACCTAGTCCCCTGAGAGCCCCACAAGGAGGGCCCTTGCGGGCTGCCCAAGTAGACCCACTGTGGGTCGCAAGAGGGAGCCCATGTGAGCTACTCAAGTCGGCCTCTTGTGGGTTCCCCGACGCAGCCCAAGTGGGCTGCCCAAGCGGGCTCCACTTGCAAAATTGATGTGGGAGCCACGTGGGCGCCCTCTTTCAAAGCCCACTTTGTGTAGGCACTAAGAGGTCCCCCAACAAAAGACTAGGTGGGCTGCCCAAGTAGGCCTCCTGCAGGCCCCCAAGGGTGGGGGGGGGCGGCGGGCATGTGGGCTGCCCAAGCAGGCTCCCCGTGGATACCGTGAGGGCAACCCATGTGGGCTTCCCAGGTAGACCCCTGTAGGCCCCACGAGGGAAGCCGAGGTGGGCTGCCCAAGTATGCCCGCTGCGGGTTCCACAAAGGAAGGTGGGCAAGTTGGGCCGACTAGGCCCGAGGTGGAAATCCGACGTGGACGGTAGTACCCACGTGGGCTGCCAACGTGGGACCCCGTCGGCCCCCTTTCGGATCCCACTTTGTGCTTTTTGGGTATCTTCTAATTGCTAATTTAATGATTTTATGATTTTAGAATGGACTGTGCTTGAACGGGAGTGTTGTGACTGAGGAGCGCGGTTAAGGTGCGTCTGTGAGAAAATAGTGGTGTCGATTTCGGCGACTTGGCATATATGTATATTATTTTGGAATACTGCTGCTAGTACTTCGTTTCAGCATGGGTCCAGACGCAGCCGATGCTACAAGCGCGAGGCGCCGGGCTCTGCAGCGTCCCTGCACCAAGCACGCGCGCTCGTGCAGTGCAAGCACTGTTCAAGGCCACACTCTCGCGCTCGTAGCATTGGCTGCATCTGGACCCAAGCTGAAACGAAGTATACGCACGTTAAGTGCGTAGCAAAGAAAGAAAAAAAAGCAGCCTGCGTAGCGGAGTTGGCCATGCGCGGTTGCCACGGGGAGGACAGAAGTTCAAATCAGACTCGGCGTAATATTTTCCTTTTTCTTTAAATTAATTGTGGACTTTTTTGCAAGATTACAGCTCATTCTCTGCTGTCATTGAGTGTTCTGGTTCAGAGCACTCCTGAACGTACCGTGTGCATATATAAAGCGGTAACGTGTCGCTTAAACACAGTCGTCGTTTGGTTAGCGAAAGAAGATGTCTTGTACATATTTGTTTTTAAAGTTTGTAGGCACAAGTTTGTTTTATTGAACGCTTAATTATAGTTTCTAATAATATCATTTTTATGGGGTTTCCCAGCACATTTTGCAACGTCAAACTTTCCGATAAGTAGACGCATAGCGTCAAAGCCATCAAGTTTGGTTGGGGAAGGTAGCTTCATCTTATTTACCGGTTTATTTATTGTAATACCTAGGCTTGAAGGCGTTACAGGAGGGAGTGGTCACCAAAAATAAAACAATAGCAACTACAAATATGCAATACAACAACATAAAAGAAATAAAAGCGGACTAATAAGACAGAAGATATGTTTCGGTGACGATCGAGGTTAGCAGGTGGTCCCATTATTTGCTTCATACAGGAAGAAATAAAAAAGTACATATTATTGCGACAGCGAGGGACACATTCTCTATGGCTATGGTCATCACGGGATTACAAGTATGACGGCTCTAAAAGTAGC
>JAZHYW010065855.1:0-11246 GCA_037355805.1 Ixodes ricinus
GATCGACGTGAGAACTTTGTGCTTCTCGCTATCTGCGGTCAGTTGTAACTGTTGTCGTTTGAACTCATAATCGCTTTCAATGTTGTCGTTGCTCACCATCGTACGTTGTCATTATAGGTCGTCGACGTGAGTCTTCGGAAGCCGTCGTTGTAATATTCGCCATACGGCACAGTCTTTGTGAATCGTCGTATGTCGTCGACTTCGTAGGCGGTCGTCGTAGGTCGTGGTCATAGGGTGTTCTCGTAGGGCGTCGTCATAGATCGTTGTCATACTTAGTCGTCGTCGTAAGTAGTCGTTGTTGGTCGTCGTCGTAATTCGCTGTCGTAAGTTGGCGGTAGGTCGTGGTGGTAAGTCATCGTTGTAGTAGGGTGAAGCCTTGGGCGAGTTGGTTTTGCATATTGAAGAACTAAAAACAGCGCGAACAAGACGAACGACAAGAAGAGACTGTAGACAGACAGGGCGTTTTAGGTTGTTGTAGGTCTTCCTACCCTATTGAAAATTCCATCAAGATACGTAATTTGGGACACTGACTGCCACTCAGCAGCTCTGGTGGAACGTGCCCTGATGGTCCACCAGATGATGTCTGACTGCTACTGCCAAGGAATTTCATCAACAAGGGCAGCATTTATATAAAAGCTCCCACTTCTAGGAGGTGGCCATCTTGGATGGCTATGAAACGGTCTCGCTAGCCGAGGTGGCCATCTGGCATGGTTATGAAACGGTTCTACAAGTCCTTAAAACGAATGTAATTTACGACGACAGAATATCAGGAAAAATGTGTACCCGTCCTTTTTTCACTTTTGAAATTTGAATTTTTTATGCAAAACGGGCCCACATGCGCCCTAAGCATGTTTCAGAGAAACGCCCTCGATGTTTGAACCTTTCGGGATGACCGTATTCACTTTAGTTCACAAAACGTGTGCGACCCCGTTGAAGCTAGAGAGCAAGCGTGCAAGCTACGACAGACAGCCCTGGCTTCCATGGACGAACGCGAGCAGCAGACATGTCTGAACTACGCTCGCGGACGCTTTTTGTCTGCGCTCTTTATGAAACAATAATAACGAGCTGCGACACAGCGGTAAGGCCAATAGCTGACACCAGATAGGAAGGTATAAACTTTCTACCCTAAACATCTCGGACCGATCAAGAGCATTTCAGTATTGCAGCTAGCAGTTCCGACAATGAGTGCATCGCTCAAAAGAATGCTTCGGCTGCATATGCAGTTAAGCCTTGAGCGTGTTATGCAAAACACTAGTACATCAATCGCCGTACTTCAGTTCTACTCACCTGCCATGTGAGAGTACTTTCGCGTCGTAGAACCCTCCTTGTCCGCGCGTCTCCGGCCCAGTAGACCTGGTACACCTTCTCGTCTTCAACTACACCGCTAAAGTTCCTTACATAGTGGGAACTCACGACAGACTGGGTCTTGTCGAGGAGAAATTCTTCTAAAACATAAGACATTGTAGAGCCCGAGCAGGATCGACAGGTTGAGCAAGCGGGAAAACAAAACGAGTCGAGAGCGATCGTTCATGGAAGCTCGGCGAAGCCTCTATAGGCGAAGCGAAAGTAGAAAGTGGCGTGTTCGGCGTTTCGGCGGGCTTCTGATCAGGGTTGTCGGGTGCCCTGCTTGTCATATCCCTAACATCAGCGGTTTTATGGGCTCACCTCCCGAAATCGTTTTCTCGTGCATAAATTATTTTTCGTATTAATGAAATAGTGGTATCCGAACGAACTTTACGTCATTTGACCGTACCTCTGTTCGTCTACACGTCAAAGCTTTTTGACGTACAGTCAGAGACAATCGATGTACAATCAGAATCGCCACCAAGAAATCATGACGGCATTTGGCGGCGGCTGACTGCCACCAGGAAACCATCAGAAAGCCGACAAGCGGGGTCTGACTGGAGTTAGACTGTCGGTCAGAGTCACTTGTTGGCCAATCAGACATGCTTGACGTACAGTCAGGCACAGTCAGCAGTCCACTAGAAAACATTTACTGCCAAAGAGGGTTACATTGATGGATTTTTCATTCGGGGTAGTAGGGCGTTGTCGTAGGCCACCATCGTACGTTGTCGTCGTTGGCCTTCGTCGTAAGTTGCCGTTGTACGACGCTCAACCCAAAAGGAAGGAGGCCATCGCAAGACTTCCTAAGACGTCCCCTTTCTGTTTTTGTAAAGGGGAATATGTGTGGGGAACTTCGGGATTCCAACCGTTCGACGAGTTGGCCCTAAAGTCCCTGGACAAGAGCTTCCTACAAGTAGCGACATTCCTTGAAGCGCCGGCTGCGTGACGGCGCAGGTTTTAGGAAGCGAATGGCTGCGCACAGCAGAGGTTTGAACTGAATGCCGCCATTTCGTTCCAGCGGAACGTGTTTTGTCACATGTATTTGTTGTCGTTACTTGTAAAGGAAATATCAAGAGGCTTTAGTTGGCCCCCATACTAAATTGTTCACAGTCCTTTCTACCGCGAGGGGCCCAAGTGCAATTGGACACGCGAGCGCCGCTCCGCCGCTGATAAAAGGCCGTCGCAGCGTATACGCAGCCGCTCTTGGGATCGCGGCGCCGGCGACAACGGTCAAGAAATGGCTACCTCTCGTTGAACCAGTGCGCTATCTCATTTCCGAGATGGGTAGCACTAAGAAAATCTGTACAATGTGAAACTGAAAATAATCATGCTACGAGGCGAAAGTGCGTCTACCTGCTCAAAGAGAAAATTGCGACGCACCTTGCCTCGGCAATGGAAAGGAGACTGCCCAGAAGCGTCACCTTTCCACACTGCTCTTACAGACGTGGTACTTTCAAGAATGTTTTGAACCAGAACGCAGAATGACAGCCGAGAGCGGGCTTAAACGTCCCAAAACACTGCTTGATAAAACAAACAAAAAACGATTGAGCGGGGTTTGAACTCCGTTCCTCCGTATGGCAGTCCCTTGCTCCACCACGCACAGGGCAACATCGTTAGCCGTGTTTAGCTTTCAGTGAAGCATAAACCCGAGTGTGCAGGATTAGGCAAATTTAGATGCACGAATGCTCGAGCACCTCCAATCTCTTTCAAATGCTATACGTTTCATTTGAGCCCCTGCCCCTCTCCGAATTGCTCATAAATGATCAGACAATGTGTCGACAGAGGATGCACTCAAAACAAAAAGTAAGGTATTAGGAATGTTACGATAAACGGAATCCTAGAAAACGAAAGAAAATGTTTCCAGCTGGTTAACAACGGAATTACACGTTATACAAATTTGGAGAGGCACGGGTTTACAAATTGGTTTTGTCATATTTAATTTTCTAATCTCGGTAATTTGTATGAAGGTCATGTTTTCGGACCCGAACAAAAACTTGGGAATGGGGCATGAAAACATATAATTGTCAGAAACCCCGACGGCTTGCTTCTGTTCATTCGTTGTTCCGTATATATTAAAAAAAGAAGATAAGATACAAGAAAAAGCGTTACAGCGTTGGAGGCAAAACATATTCATCACCCCCAGTATACGAGGGATGATCATTAACTTAGTTCATTAAACTTAGATTCTAATTTGTTAACCTGGCTGGAATGCTTTCTACCAAGCGCTCACAATATGTAACTCTAAATGGCAATAATTCATTCCTCACTGATGAGGTATCACGCGTACCCCAAGGTTCGGTCTTAGGCCCGCTTAATTTTCCAATATTAATTTATGATTTACCAACTTTTTGTTTTTTCCTCCATGCATTTATACGCGCACGACTGTGTAATTTATCGGGAAGTTCATGATGATAATGATGAACGCCTTTTGAAATATAATTTGAGTAATATTACTCTTTGGTGCAAGAGATGGCGTATGGAACAAAACCCTAACAAATGCAAACAAATGCGGGTTTCCCGGCAAGGCGCGCGCCCTTCACCATATACACTAACCGAGATTCAACTTGAATCTGTAAACACATACCGTTATCTGGGTGTTACTTTATCATCGACTTTAACCTGGGAACCACATACCAATATAATAATCGCCAAGGTTAGCTAACCGCAGGCTAGGATACCTGCGACGGAACTTCAGAACGGCCCCAGTTAACTTAAAACTTATTCTTTATAAAACTCTTGTACGGTCAAAATAAAATACGTAGCTTCTACGTGGAATCCTAACCACGCCTTTTTACATAGAGCTCTCAGACTAGTCCGAAATAACGGCGTTCGTTTCATTCTGTCAAATTATAATTGAACAGTCAGATTATCATCAATGAAGTCCAGTTTGTTGTGACCCTCTTTTTCATTGCGTAGAAAGTTTTTTCGACTTTGCCTGTTTCATGAAGTGTACCATCATCAGTCGCTGCCAGACTGATTTCTTTACATTGCCTAAATATTACTCTTCCCGTGTGGACCATCACAATAAAGCTGGATTTTACACGTTGACAAACGAACTTTTTTTTAATGCATTTATACCGCGTACATATAACGACTGGAACAACATTCCAGCAGATATCGCAATTATACCCGGTTATTTTCTTTTCTGCGAATCCTAGTTTACATTTATTTTGATGAGCCGACATGAATCAATTTATTTTGTTTATATTGTTAGTAACAGATGTTGCTTTCAGCTTTTGCCAATCGGATTGTATTTTTGATTTTAGAATTCCTTGCCGCATCTTTATGTGTTTTGTCATTTTGTTTTATTTTTGTTTGTTTTACCCCTCCCCTCTGCAATGCTTCGGTTCTTGATGGTATGTACAATAAATAAATAAATGAAATATTTTATTTTACGTCCGAGGCCGCACCTTTTTTTTTTATTCAGTGATGGAATCGGAAGATGTTACATTCGAATGAAAGTTTGGAATCTCGTTTTTCCCAGGAGCACATAACTTTTCATCGCAGTCCTCACCGGCGTCGTTGCATTTGCGCTACCTAGGCACTACTCTCCGTGTGAGGATAATAGTGCACCGGTAGCGGAAGTGCACGAATTCTCCTGTGGGCGTTTTCAGAGAAAATCAAACAACAATGTCCGGTGACCATTTCTAATCTTGGCTCCCATGCTTGTTTTGGAAAAAAAAATTGATTTGTCTTTGCGAAAATTTTTTAAGCACTCCTTCAGTCACGTGCAAAAACATTTCGAATATGCTTTTGCACTTGCACAACAAGTAAAATATAATTTTTGGTAAAAACAAAAATGTCGACCGGGCATGATCGTTCGATCCTATCTGAAAACGCCCAATACAAACAATCTTAGTCAATCGTTTATTTTTTTTTTTGCAGTATCTTCAGTTTTTATAGCGTTGTGCGGCGCTCCGCCGTGGCGGATCTATAATGGCGCTCACAGGCGGCGGAGGACTTGTCCCGCCCTACCTCCTATATCATGTTACCGCCAAGGTTAGGCTGGATCTCTTTGCAAAATCGCTTCGGTTGCTTTCTTTACGTCGCGTAGACGGAGACGATACACGCCGGCTGTTGAAACAGGCGCCGCGAAGCATGCGACATGATGGCGCCTCTCGATCACTCCGGCCCATGGGCATTTTTGGGTCGGTTGTACGAAAATGTACTAGAAATTTTCCCTTTAAAACTACCGTCCACCTCTGTGCTGTCAATTTGTTCTTTCCTGACCACGTCGTGGCATTTTTACGCTTTAATAATAATGAAATTGTGAAGAATGAGCATGTGCACGCCCTAAGATGCTAAGAAAAGCGTGTGTATACACCTTTTTTTCGTTTAGCCTCGCACCCAGCCACGTTGTCCCCCTATCCGGTATGCGTTCCGAACAAAAAGCAAGAGATTAAAACCCCGAACTAGTAAAAAAGTATAGAAGGGTCATTACAGGAATGACTGACGGTTGCAGTTAAAATGTTAACACGTTCTACTGTTGAGGCGAGAAGAAAGCGATGTTTTCACGCATACCGGAAGTTCCAGAATTCAAGATGGCGGCGTACACGTAGAAAAGGTAAAGTATAATCGAGTCCACAGAAATGAACACATTTCCTCCAGTCTGCTTTTATAAACAAAGTTTATCGAATCTTGTAACAAAATTCGCAAATTTTTTAATTGTTCACAAATGCAACTCGTTACGAATTGCATGGAATTTTATTGTTTAGCGACTGCGGACAATCGCAAAGCGAAAGACGGAAGCTGTTTCTGCCCTTTCTACAGCGCGTTCCACTTAGTCCGAGCGCAGCCACAGGCTACGAACCCAAGCAGCCAATCAAGCGGCGAAAAGAGGCGCATCATCACGTGGCTCGTTCTTTTTGTGTTTGCTTTCACCGACTTTAGCCAATCACCCGCAGTGAATACGCCATGATTCGCGCTTTTTGTAAACATGATGTGCTTGACGTCGTGACGACACATTTCGGGCGGTGCTCGCTTGGCCGCTGACCCACGTATTCCTCACCAAAAGATTCTTTTGTCGCCGGATTGTTTCATAAATAAAATCGAGGTTGCCTCTTCAGTCACTCGTTTGAAAGACATGACGGCAATGTCAAATACTTGACTAAGGGCAGTCCTTCAATACTCCACTGGTCACGAAACTTCTCCGAACTGCTATGGGATAGCCTGGGTACGCGACCACGCGCGGCGCTAGCATCGAGAGGGGAGCCAGGAGCCGTCAATCTAGCCTGCACCGCTGGGGGTCTGGCAACCCCGTGAGTGTGCGTCGGAATGTGAAACGCACCTTCTGAACGCTGCACTGTAAAATTAAGGGGATTAATGCCCGATTTGAACACATTTCCATGTAATAAAGGAAAAAGGATCGGTGGATCGGAGGCTAGCGCACACCACAGCTCGGAGCACGTGGAGCGAAACCTGGCGCTGCGGGAACACAGGGATCCCAGGGCCCAATCCCCACCCCTGCCCGTTTCGGATCTGGATGAGCATCGTACCGGCTTGCAGGTCGTGCATCACTACGGCGTGGTGCACGTTAAAGACCCCAGGCTAGCGGTTGTACTGCACTGGCTAAATTGCCTCATCTACAGCGAGTGACTCCGTCGCCCCTGGATGGCAGGACCAAGTTCCAGGCGGTATAAACATACACACAACTCATTTTTCTTTGTAGAAATGATAAGTTCCTTCTTGCATAGAAAAGGTGATAAAAAAATGACACAAGCATCTACCGTCCAGTATCAAAACTCCCAACTTTTTTCGAGGGCACTGGAAATAATTATTTTAAATCAGTTTATTCACTGGATCAGAAAGAAACATCCTAACTAAATACCAATTCTGGTTTTCGCAGAGGTCTCGGCACAAAAATTCCAACTTGGCCTGCGCAGAAAAACTAATCCCGACTGCGCTTTGAAAAAAAAAATACCCTGGGTAAAAAAGAAAAATAAGGAGACGACATTACGTTACGTCGAGGTAGGTAAGGTTGTTCACTGGCATTAATTTTTTGGGCGGTGTGGGCCTAGTCCGAGCTTCCAGGGCGCTTCTTGCGGCGCGCATTTTACATCATCAAGATCGTCGGTCTCAGCAGCCCCTGGGTGTGAGCCTTCCCTGAGCATGGGTGTGAGCATGCTACGGAAGGATCTAGAATGACAGTTCAATGGACAAGTGAAAAAGAATACCTCACCATTATAGCGTCCGGGGCTCGCTTAGCCTTTAACGTCATCGTATGGCAATGATCGCCCGTAGTTTCTCTTTTCAATGAAATGTTCTTGACGTCTCGTTTTTGTTTTGTCTTATGCTGTTATCTTTCATTGTGGCCCTCTTTTTCTTTTTTTCGGCATAAAACGAATCGAGACCGAAGCGATGAATCGACAGGGAAGCAGGAGACTGAATTACACAATTTATTGAACGCGTAACATGGAGCAACGTTTTCAGATTTCCTCCTCCCTCTTGTTGGTAAGCGTAACACTGAGTAAATGCACGCTGTAACGGCGCTACTAGGTAATGGGACCTAATGGAACGAGCCTGCAAAGTGGAAGTCATTAGGCCTTTTGTGTCTTATCGCCGTGGAAGCGATGTAAGGACGCTGTGAGAAAACATGACGAACACCATGGCGGTGTCGATTGTGCGTGCTCTCTGATTAATCCCATCAGCACGTAGCGACAGCCGGATATGGATTTAAGCGTGGATATAAGTGTACGTACTCGATAAACCTCCTAGTGTGGTCCTTCATAGAAAATCTTTAACTTGCTTTTTCGGTGAGCGATCACTAACAGAGGCTGGGCCATTTTTGTACAGTGAGCCAGCAGTTTGGCAATTAACTGCCTCCTTCAACCGACACGATTATGGGGTAAAACAAAAAGAACGAAATTCACGCCGTGGTTATGCAATAGCTAAATTTTGATACTTTTACCTCGCGTCAGGTAGCAGAGCATGCCATATGCCGCACACAAGCGATGGTCGGCGCAGTCATAGTGATAACAGCTCACGATCGAACATTCTTGGAGCCTACTTCAACGTCGTGGTAGCTTTTATAAGCATGGATAAAGTAGTACCAGTGCAGTTTTAACCAGAAAGGTATCTCCCAATCTTTCATTTAAGCGGACGCGATGTCGCCGTCTCTGCGTTCAAATATTCATTTCAGCTTATCTTCTTTTCAATAGATTCCTCATCCAACAAAGTAAGTACACACAACTTAGCCACCTACTTCACAAATATGTTATCATTTCAGGTAACAGTCACGCAAGTGGTATTAGCCCTGCCTATTTACGGCAGAGCAATATGATGAATTTTTTTTTTTTAATGCGAATAAGCATTCTTTGGCTACTTCACGCACTTTTCGTCTATCTATGTATCTATCTGGCTATCTAACCTCTTACGCCGCGGGTCGATAAATAAATAAAAAGACCGGCGCCGGCTGGGATTCGAACCGTTGACCCTTTGATCAGCAGGCAGACGCGCTAACCACAGAGCTATGAAGGCAGTCATTCAACGCACTCTAAACGGTTGTTTATATCTTTACCATAGACGCGCTTTTACAGCGCTGTCACAGCTACCGGCGCGCGTTCCATGCACGAGGGTTCATTCCGCTTTTCCGAGCTGAGCACGGCCGCTAGCTCACCCTCTCCCGCGCTCGGGAGAGGGTGATGTAGCGGCTGTGCTCAGCCTCACGAGAGCGGAATGAGCCCTCGTGCATGGAACGCGCGCGCACCGGTAGCTGTGACAGCGCTGTAAAGCGCGTCCTATGGTAAAGATATAAACAACCGTTTAGAGTACCGTTGGTTGAGACTAGCTGAGACGCCAGAAAGTCTGGTCGGTACCATTTTGAGTGTTTGTGCGTATGGCGCGTGCTTTGCTCGCCTTCCTAAGTGACACAAACGCACGTGCTGGGCTGCGGAGATCGTGCGCAGGGCTGTGAAAGTGTCAACAAATTTAGAATCGCCTCAAGAGTGGGCTGGCGTATCTAGAGTGTGCCGGCCACCTGACGAACGCGCATAACTCCGCACCGTTTGATGCTATTCGCATTAACGTAGATAATCATTCCCAAAGGATGGGTTCTGGCTGATTTTTTAATATTCTATTAGCTTGGCTTAAGGACCACCGGAGCGAACGAAAGCAATGTGTGGTACTAAAAGGGTGAAAAATCCGATTGTGTAGCTGTCACATCTGGTGTCCTCCGTCTAGGGTTCTATCCTCCTCCTTGGGTCCTCTGTCTCTTCCTGACATACATAATGATATCATCAAAAGGGGAATTCAATCAAATATAAGACCATTCGCAGATGACTTCGTTAAGTTTGTTGTGTAATTGAGCAATGAACGATATCAATATTTTACAGACCGATATGGACAACATTTTGAAATCGGTGTTTCAGCGGGAGGACGAATCTAAACGTTAAAAAGTGTGTACACGTGGGCGATCGACTCAAAAAAAAGTCCCATTTCATCTGACTGTATAGTAAATAATGAAATAATCAAAATCTAATCAAATGTACACTACTTGGGTGTTATGGTGTCTGGTGATTTAACGAAAGCGCCGTATCGATATGACAGCCCTAAAGGCAGTACGTATGCTTAACTATATATGACGAAATTTCCGAAAGGGATCAAGCAAAATTAAGGGAACGTTGTATTTTACTTTCTTTATTCGGTTATATATAGAGCACGCGGCAAATTGTCTGGGACAATAATTGAATAGATAAACTTGAAAAAGATTAGAACCAGTGTGGCTAGACTTATATGTTTTGAATAAGTATCAACTTGGAGCATGCGTCACCGGTATCAAGGCAACCCTAAAATGGATACCAATTAGCAAACGAAACCATTTTTTTTTATTAAAAAGTTTTTGATAATATCTATTACAATCGCCTGCTAATCAGTAGGGACACATTCCTGCACGATCCTTTTATGTATCGGGAAGAGCAGACAACCAAAGAAATATCCGACCCTACTCTTGTCGTACTGATATTTTTCGCCTTTCTTTTCGTTTTTTTTTCTCAAAACAAGCGAAGAACGGAACACATTGCTGAAGTATTTTTGTCTAATTTCCAAAATGTTGTTTAATGCATTTTTTGAAGCTTTTTCTTAATTTTAAGTATGAAGTAAACTCCTGCCTCGATATTGTTTTAGTTTCTATCTGTGCTAAATTAAAAAAATGTGTGTTAATACGTTTTGAAAAAAAACAAAACGTCCCGTAGCACAACGTACCCTGTGATTATATCAAAACGGCGATGCTAGGTTTCCATGTAAATAATAAGATCGAAAATCTTTATTGCCGAATTGCGTTTTTTTTTGTGGTTTTTTCGTTGCCCGTCGTTATTGTCTTAATAATTGCTTCCCTATTTTTGCTCAAGAATGTTTTCTTAGAAGTGCTATCCTCACGAGTTTTCCCTCTCGCTGACGCATTCGTAGCTTCACAAGTGCTGATTCATTTGTTTCCCAAATGACGGTGAAACCATTTACTCACTCCGAAACAGGCATGTAAAAAAAAAAACGGTTTTTACTGGGTAGTGTAAACTACTCTAAAAGCTTCTGAATAGGAATTTATACAGGCCTACGTTTTAGAAAACTCAGTTTACAAGTCTCTAATGATCAAGAATAATATTTGCGGCTCGAGATATGGCTTCTTGGCTCAAAGTCAAGCAGCTCCGAGCGACAGCGGCTGTAATATTTCTGGTGACATCATGATCGGTATGTCAAATATTTAGTTTGTAAACAATGCCGTAATAAAAAGACGCGTTGCGATTGTCATGTGCAACTATGCGATTATTCGATTGAATGTGCCTTCCAAGGCAATTTACACGCCCAATGCAGCGCAGAAGCGACAAGAAGTCTACTTTTTTCGACTTAGGTGTCAGCTATTGCCAAGAGGAAAAACCTGTTCAGTCGCGAGTACGTAACCGAAATCAGCG
>JAZHYW010065856.1:0-31023 GCA_037355805.1 Ixodes ricinus
CGTCACCCTTTTCAGTAGGCCTATTGTTTGATTAATCTGACTTTCTATTCGCTCAAGGAATTTGTTATTGAGCCTATTCGCCTGGATCTGCAGTCCCAAGATTTTGAGCTCCGAGACCACTGGGATTGGCCTGCCATTGATGTGTAGTTCGATGTCAGCGTTGTTTTGTTTCCTAGTGTTGGGGGGCCGAAGTAGTATTAGTTCGGATTTCGCCGGAGAACAAGCGAGACCTGCTCTCTCTGCTTCCTCCGCTACTATCTCAACCCCTTGTTGTAGTGTTTCTTCTATATGGGCGTCACTCCCTCTGCCGATCCAGAGGGTGATGTCGTCCGCATATAGACTGTGTCTGAGTTGGGGAATTTGGCCTAGCCTTTTGGGGATGTTGATGACTGCCAGATTAAAGAGAATGGGCGAAAGCACAGCCCCTTGCGGGGTTCCCCTGCTGCCCAGTTGGGTAGTGTCTGACGTGAGGTCGCCAACGTTGATTACGGCAGTTCTCCCGGAGAGGAATGCTTTGATGTAGTTGTACGTCCTCTCTCCAGGGTTTACTGACCCCAGACCCCCCAGGATGGATTCATGGGTGACATTGTCGAATGCCTTTGTGAGGTCTAGGGCCAGGATAGCTGCCGTGTCGAGGTTACCTGTGGATTTGATTATTTGTTCAGAGAGCTGTAATAATATGTCCTGCGTGGATAGCCCAGCCCTGAAGCCAACCATGGTGTGTGGGAATAGGTCTGCGTCATTCATGTGGTTGGTCAGCCTATCTAGGATTATGTGTTCCATTAGTTTACCTAAGCAGGATGTTAGAGAAATAGGTCTTAGGTGTTCTAGGGTGAGGGGTTTCCCTGGCTTGGGGATTAGAATAACTTTTGCGTGTTTCCACGACTCGGGAATCCTCCCTCTCTCCAGCATGTGTTGATGTATTCGGTGATGTCTGTAATGGATGAGTCATCAAGGTTGCGGAGGGTGCGGTTGGTTATTCCGTCCGGTCCTGGCGCCGAGTTGGGTTTGAGTTTTGATATTGCCAACCTCACCTCCGCCTCCGCGATTTCTCGGTCCATGTTAGTGTTTTGCTGCCCAGGGTAGGGAGGGAGTGCACTTTGGGGCCCGGTCGGTAGGTATTTTTCGGTAGCTTGATCGAGCAAATCTTGATCCGAGCCTGGGAAATTTTGTACAAGTTTAGTCATGCGATTCTTTTGTTCCGATTTGCCTTGATCCGGATCAAGGAGGTGTCGTAAGAGGATCCAGGTCTTTTTCAGCCCAAGGTTACCGCGCATTTGATCGCAGATCTGTCCCCATTGGTCACGCACCAGTGAACTCGCGTGTGAGGTGATTTGTCTCTCCAACTGGGACAGTTTGGTTTTCAGTTTACGGTTGTGTTTGTTCTTCCTCCATCTTTTTAGAATGCTACTGTAGGCTTCCCATAGATGTTGTAGATGGGAGTCTACCGTTTCCGATGGAATACTCGGGTCTAGCTCTTTGGTGGCTCCTCTGACATCCCTCAGCAGCTGATTAGTCCACTGATTGATATCGTCGATCTGTTCGTGTCTGCTTTTGTTTTCTGTGGCGTTGGACTCTCTGACTGCTCTGAAGCTTTCCCATTCAACCAGGGTGCTTTGCCTGAGGGTGCGAGTAAGCCTCAGGTTGGGGGATAGTGTTGTGCTTATGATGAGATGATCACTGCCTAGGCTGTGTTCAGTGACCGTGCTCGTGAGCCGGTTGATGCGTGATGAGAGGGTGAGATCTGGTGTTGTGTCTCTTTGAACACTGTTGCCTATGCGTGTGGGTGCTGTTGGGTTGGTCTCTAATGTGAAGTGATGTGATTGTATCTGTAGCCAGAGGTCTTTGCCCTTGGGACTGCATCTCTGGTAGCCCCACGCGGTGTGCGCTTATTTATAAGGCTCCTCATGTTCCTCTAGATATTTCCTTCCTCATTGGAGCCAGACTCTCATATATTTGTATTTTCCTACATGGTCAATTAGAATTGTCTTGTACACTTACTCAGGGGTTCCCTCTTTGTCAGTTAAACACAATTACTCCAGGCTTGTCACTACTAAAACTCATGCTCAAGGTGTCCCCTTCCTCTCCACATATTCCAGCTTTCGTTTCTGTAACGTATCCTGGTTAGCTGCCATAAGGATGTCGTCCGCATACATCAGTCCTGGTATAGCCTGTACTACATTTCTTCCTCCTTCCATATAACTCACATCAAAGCCTAAGTTTCTCTGCTCCAATTTCTTTTCCATTTCACTGAGATGAAGAACAGAGGTGACAGCGGACAACCCTGCCTGAGCCCTCTTTTTATTGCTGCGGGTTGTGTAGATCCTGCTTCCCATGTTATTGCTACCTTATTGCCTGTGTACACCTGCTGAAGAGACCTAATCACAGTGCATCTAAGTTATACAACAAAGCGTTGGTGTCTGTGGTGTGTGCCACTGGGGTCTGCACTTTTCGAAGGCGCAATGGGGGACAGTGGGACTTGGGCCACCGGCGGGGCGGCGCGAAGCGGCGTGTACTGGTTGGTCAAGTTATCCATCCGCAGACTGTCGCAGTTATCCATCCCCAGACTGTCGCCGCGACGCGGCGTAAACGAGGGGGGGGGGGGGCGGGGGTTAGCACGTGCCGGTGTGGCCAGGGCCCGTTTGCTCGAAGCGTGTTCGTTAACTTCACCCGGCGGTTAACCGGATTTCCCCACGAGGGGAATTTAGGTCATGTAACCGGCAGAGTAAGGACGGCGGGGAAACATGGCGGTGCCCCGGTGAGTGAGCGCCGCTCGCTTTGGAACTAATATGTCGTTGTAGCTGCATTATCGGGCGTGTTAGTCAGCAACAAATGGTGCCGGACGCTTTCGCTTTGCCTAACCTCACTTAAATCGCAAAGCATGAGCAATGACCTCACCGCCTTTTTTAGATAGTCTTTCGATTCTGGCCATCCCTAAGCCTAAATGAACGCGATAATTGTCGGCATGGCAACGTCTTTGGAAAGTGGATTGACTTGACTCAATCGGCCGGGTATTGATAGCACCAGGGGTGGCATGACGTCACGAGCCTAGCCTCCGCAAGGCAACTTCTTCTGAAGCCGCCTCTCCCCCTACCCTCCTCACATTTTTTCCGGAAACGGTATGCATCTCGGGACGAGTCGGCCCCGCCACGTGACTTTTTCTGGTAGGTTCTAGTAGAGGCGCTATTATGGTGAGCCGTAGTACGTTCAATTTACGGAGTAGGCAGTCAAGGTACAGTGTACTAGAATACTTGGGTAGTGTTGGGACCGGAGCGGCTCGGCAACGGGAGCTCGTGAGGGCGCGTGTATTGACAGTTCGTGGCGGCGCTGTAGTCGAGTTATCCGGAAAAATCGCGCAGCCCGCCTTTTTGTTTTTTTCACTTTGAGCGGTGCACGTGTCGGTAGCACGATTTTATACACTCCGTTTCACCTTATGTTGAACCGCAGCGAAGGCTAGAAGCGCGAGCTCATAGCGTTGGCAGCTGCCCTTGGTGCACGAGAGCTTGTGCCGCCGAGATGTGCTCTAGAGCAAGGAGCTCGCGCTTGTAGCCTTTCCCGCGGTGCGACACAAGGTGAAACAGAGTATAGATGTTTTTCTCTTCGAGCGGTGCGCGTGTCGGGACCACGATTTCATAGTTCCGTGTGTTCGATCGTAATATGCTTTGAATCTTGTGTTCTGATTTTGCGGATGGTGAACGCGTAAGGGTAGTGCCGAAATGCCGCCGGCGAAACAACGACAGAACTCTTGCTCTGCACCTGGTTGCAAAACAGGCCTCATCCGAGTGAAAACGGCGTCCCTTTTCGGCGTTCCAAAAGACAGAGCCAAAAGAGATCTTTGGGAGAAGAATCTGCAGCGATCGGACAAGCGTCTTGAAGAAACAAGCGCTGTCTGCGAGCTGCACTTCGAGCCCCGCTTCATCCTTCGAGACTACGTCCACATCATCGGCGGAAAGGAAGTGAGGATCCCTCGTGGACACCCAGCGCTTACGCCAGACGCGGTACCGACTCTGCTGCCAAGTGTACCCCAGGACCTGAGTGATGACTTCCCCGCAGGACGAGAGGAAAGGAAGTGGAAGGCAAGTTCACCAGAGCCCATCGTTGCAAAGCGTTCGGGGCTTGCTCGGGAAACAGACCTGTTGTAACCAGTGGTGAACAGCGAAGCTCCTGCCGTGATCCCACAAGGCAGCGATTGGCTCCCTGACTATGCCAACTCTCTACTGGGCTGTTCACAAGTTCAGCAACTTCGATGGTGTTGCTTATTTGGAGACTGCTCTTGAGCCGAAGTCTAACAAGATCAGCATCGAAAGGGCGGTGTTCATTTGTTTCGACAACTTACCTGATGTGGTATGCCAAGTATACCTTCAGGGCCATGTATGTGCTGCACATTGTAACCATGTATTTCAATGCCGTGCTGTAAACTATTACAACTTTTACCTTGCCTTAATTACGTGTGCTGTTGTTTCCTGGTCTAAATGATGTGAAATAGTTGCTTGTTTTCTTCTTTGAATCTTATAAAGCATTACTTGTTCAGCCCACGTTGTCTCAGTTTTGGGCTTAAGTTCAATGTTAAAACGCGTGATAAAAATTGTCACGGCCTATAAGCCATTTCTTACAAGTGAACGTCGGGTGGTCCTCGGATGGTCGTGGCAGCCATGAAGAAATAAAAGATTCTCACCCCTTTGCGACAGTCGCTTGGGTGGTTCGTCGCATAAATGAACACAAGAATGAGTGTCTAGTGAAGCGAGCTGATTAAGGTCAAGAAAGAGAAGACGGGCAGAAAAGAAGACAGAGAAGTTAACCTGGGGTATTAAAAACATACTAAAACAATTTCGGACCTTATTATGTGCCGTTTCGTTCCATTATAAAATAAGATAGGGAAAAAAAAACTGCTTCCGAGTTTTAGATATCTTTTTCAAATATCTAATGTTCGGCCTTTGCGACCAAGGAAATGGGCATTTCATTTAAAATGCTCACCATCCGACAAACCGAAAGTCGCAGCTAATTCTACGCTGAAACAACTTGCAATCCGCTTCTTTAAAGTCGCAAATGTTTTTATGTAAAGGAAGGGTAATGTAGCTTGTACCGTCCAATACATTGAAGCACCATGTTGCTAACAATCGTGCCGCAGCGTAATTGATGCCGCGGTACGACCGCTGGCAGGTCGTAGCTGTATCAGAAATCCTATGTGCACTCCACCAAAGCGGCGCCAAAGATTCATATTTTCGCGCGTGCAGCCGCGCATGCGCACACCTTCCGGATAACGCGCCGGTGTCGACACCTGTCGCGATCAATACCACGCGCTTCAGGCGAGCCCCTCCGGTCCCAACACTACCCAAGTATTCTAGTACTAGTACACCTGTACTACAAGTGTAGTTGCCACGCGCTGCGCGTGCTTTTGTCTGCAGTAGTAAGTATTCTAAAGCAAAAAGCCTATAACAAATTTTGCCGTGCACGCGCGTTCGTCAAAGGTTTTTATGATTATTTACTTCGAATATTTTATAAGTGGAAGGGCAGCGCGCGCGGATTGTTGAATTACACTTCCAATTTGACTCCGTAAGTGTGACGTCATGGGTCCAAACAAACCGTTGCTAGGGTCGTTGTTATGGACGAATACATGTGGCTCGGTTTCGCTACGAAAACCCGACCATTCAAAAATCAGGAGTAGGATTTAAACTTCTGAAAATCACAGATATAGAAAGCTTGAATGTCATATATGTTTCGACAGAAGTGTGCCGGTAATCGCTCGTTTCTGAAATATTTACGACTGCAACTTCCGGTCCTCAAGATGCCTGCAGCAGACGACGAATGCAAGAAGTATGCCGTCTGCCGCACGCCGGCCGGCCAAGTGGGGCCGTCGTTTGCATCGTGTGAATAAAGACGATATTCTGACATCGCATTGGTTTGAAATATAATGAGTTTCATACACTCTTAAGATTTCATAGTGGGGTGCGATGCAAAATATGGTTTATCGAAAGTCCGGGCGTCGATCGAGATGATAGTCTGCTAAAAGATCACATTGCAACCGCGAGAAAAGCACTTCAGGCGAACGGTTGAGATCCCAAATTTTGTTTGCGGACTCGCGCTATGCGAGGGTGCTTCGTATACCTGGTTGTAACCATCGCGTGGAGAGAATTCTTGCAGTTTCTTCAGATTTCCGCAAGACCCAGCGCAAAGAACAGGATTAAAAACATAAGGTGAGTCTATTACAGACTGTACTCGCATCGCGGGTTCGATGAAGATCTTCACCAAAAGAGCACATCCACAAAATTTGATGTATACCAAGGGGGAAAAAAAAGGAAAATACTGCGAAATCGCGATAGACATGCAATTCTTTAATAACCTGACAACCACAATAATAAAATAATAATAACAAACGACTTACCTCGACGGCGTACGATTTGTTTCTCATGGTGGCCTGCACTACGCCGGTAATGCACTTCAGGTCGTCGTCGTAACTGATCTGCGTGACGTGGTTTGATTTTACTGCATTTTCACCCCTCGTAACTAAACTGAATTGTTCACAGGAAAAAAAAAACGCACATTGCGGAGGCCTCTACGGCCACGGCGATCCACTTGTTTTTGTCGCTTGTATACCGACGCATTTCAATGAAGACGCCCGCTGCAACAGAGGCCAGCAAATCTATCGTGTCGTCTGCTACCAACGTTACTAGAACCACTCAGTTGGGAAACTGCCATAGAGACTGCTCTGAAAAAGTGGCACCGATCCGTCCACGAGAACCGAGCTAATGGCGAACACAACGCCGCCACTTCTCCCGCAGCGGCCAGTCCAGGAACTGCACGCGACCTCAATTTTCCTTGTAATCGGCCATTTTGGGGCCAGAACAGATACTGTGGAAGGGGCTTCGAGGTACCGCCCCCGACTCCCAAGCGGACGCGCCGCGGTTTACTACCGTGGTTAATATGCGCCTAACTCAGGACGCCCTACCTGATATCCCCGCTGAGGCAGGGTTGTATAAAAACAATATTAATTATACTGCAAAACCTTGCCAACTAAAGATTTTAGAAAACAACACGTGCCCCCATTTTGTACTGAACTCCAATAAAAGTTACTACAAAAAGAGTTTTTTTTCCGTTAGTTTTTACGCCAAAACATGCTTTGCTCAAGAAAGTGCTACAGATGGCGCTGTTGTCGCATTTAGCTCGGTCTCGGTGGACGCCAGCGGCCCAGGTTTCAACGGTGAGTTTCCCAACTGAGAGTTCTAGTAACGTTGTCTGCTACCAAAGCAAAGCGGAGTAAGACTTCAGAAATGGCTTTCATCGTTGCAATATGACACTGAGATGACAGGAACATCTTCATAATAGACATATTGCTGTCTTACCCAAGCATCAAGGAGAATGCAGGGATTGGTGTTCCACGCGCCACACGTGCTGGCCTCAGCAGTAGTAACTTTTCCAAAGCAAAAACCTAAAACAAATGGCATCTTGCACGCGCGTTCGTCAACGCTTTATTATGGTTCTTTACATCGAATATTTTATACGGGGAAGGCGTGCGCGTGTGGCGCGTGGAACACCAATCCCTGCATTCTCCTTGATGCTTGGGTAAGACAGCAAATGGTCTATTAGGTATCAAGAAGTTAGGTTGCTTACAAAAATTATTTACTTACTTGTAAGCAAAAATCTAGCCTCATGTGGAGACTCCATGCATTAGTCCATAGCAACGTCCCTAGCGACGGTTTGTTTGGACCCAAACGCCATGTTGTGACGTCATCACTTACGGGGTCAATTTACTAATCGGTCAATTTTCACTGGAGCCGAATTACAGGTTTTTCAATTTATGACGGTGTTATATACAGTTCTTGCATGCTGGCCAACCATGCTGCCGGTGTAACGCCCGCCTTTCACTGCTCACTTCTTTCTCATCGTTTCTAGGACTGAACTTCGTCGTCCTCTTTCGAATTTGGAAGGAAATTTCAACGTGGCTTGTCTTCACTTCAGACAGCCAAATATTTAGAAATTTTCCAAACAAGGGTTAATTTAGGTTTACCTTACCGATTACCTGTGCCACGAGCAATAAAAATTGTTTCTTGAGCTCAAATGTATGCCGCGCTGTGTCGCGAAAACACGGTAGCGCGCATTTTTGGGTCCCCCATTTCGGGAACCTTTCTACGGAAGCCACTTATATTCGCTACAGCCAGGAGGTGACACAAGCTACCACCACATTATAAAACACGGGGCTATCGCTCATCCAGCCCTTGTCAAACTTGGCTAGGTACTTTTAGGTACCTAGTAGGGAAGGGCGGTTAACTTTTAACCGCGGTTAAAGTTAACCGGCTTCGAGCAAACGAGCCCAGAACGTAGTTGACATTTGACAATAAAATGGGTAGGGCGAGTGAAAGGAAGGTGGGAGAGGAGGAAATGGACGCAATGCTGGCAAGGGGAGGTGGAACCTTCTCCCCCTGCCAGCGCATGCATCTACTTCCTCCTCTCTCACCTCCCTTTCTCTCGCCCTACCTTCTTAACCTAAGGTGTGCTGCCACCGCAAGGCCTCTCCCAGCCGTTCAACAGCCAAAACGTCAGCTACATCCTGTTTGCCCACTGAGCCACTGTCACCAAGATACAGCTCCCCCATACTTCGCCTTTGTCCCCATCATAGGTTATCTTCGACCCCGAAGTTGATACAAAGAAACCATCTTCCCTCTCTGCTTGGCCAGAAGGAAGAGAGTGTGGGTACCAAATTCATATACTCTCGAACCGATATTTCTGCAAAAGGACATTTTTGCCCACGCTCCTAGCCTCTTGACCAATGGCGGGTAAGTCCGTCTCAAACCGCTCAAACGTTCGAGCCCCGCCCATTCCACAAGGGCACAGTCGACGTCTTTTACGTGTTGGCACCGAGGCATTCCTGGTGGAAAGGCTCGGCGATGTACCCAGTGAAGATTAGAGGCTAGCACAGGATGCAGCTTTGACCACAAATCCACTAATTCGTGGGTGCCACCGAGACCGATGGAAATGATTTGTGATCCTGTAATATGCCACCTCAGATTTGATCTAGTGGCATTTACGGAAACGATGTTTTCCGTCCAAGATGATGTTATACATTTCCCAGGATATAAGTCTGAAGGGGTTTACAGAAGTGATAGAAGGGGTGGGGGAACTTCACTTTATTTTAGAGATAGCCTTGAACTTATGATTTTCCCGAATTTTCAAATATTAATGACCATTTTGAGTAGATTGTTGTAAAACTCCGTGGGTCAGTGATCGCTTCTGTTTACCGACAACCTACGGGCGGAATAAATTAATTTTAAATTATGTAAGCGAACTCCTTGATAATGTGTTTTAATTGGTAACTTTAATACTTACTTGTTATCATCAAGCTCATCGTGCCGACGTTTCCGCGACGTCATAGAATCTTTTGGCTGCTCAAATGTCATTACTGCACCAACAAGATTAACGTCAAAAAGTTAAGCTCTTATTGACTTGTGCGTTGCCAGTCATGATCCAAGTATTGTTATTCCCTGAATTCTTACATTTGATCTAGGCGATCACCTACCAAAATATTAATTTTCCGTTCAAATTCGCAAAAAAAAAAAAAACCCGCATTTACGACGTTTTTGTGTTGCGTCGAAATTTCATAATAGAGGGTACCAATTGAAATGACGTTTACAATGAAGTAATCCCAAATTTATCCTACGACATTTTTTCTGTGTCAAATAAAGCACATTTACGGTATTGCATTTTCTCTCCAATCTGTTAGAAAACATTAATAATAAAAAATCAAGAAAACCGTTGGTTGCTCGCGAGCTGTATAAAATATTTAACGAACGTAATAAACTATGCGATACATTTATCAGGCTAAAAAATCAGACAGTATTATTTGAATACAAACAAAAAAAAAAAGAAATAATTTGAACTCGAATCTTTAGAAAGCACGACTAGAATACTATAAAAATAAGTCTGCAGCGATATCAAATGACCCCCGAAAAATTTGGAGAGCAGTGGGAATTCTTATTTGAAGTCCCAACTGTGAAATCCGTGGTACACTTACTTTTGATGGCCTCGAATATTGTGGTGCTTCTCTAGCTAATCAATTTAACTCTAATTTTTTGAGCGCTGGTGCGTTCGCGCGCTTCAGGATCTCGGAGGCCATGGCTGGCGCATCAGTGAAACCACATAGTCCCGAAAAAGACATAGACAAATATATTTCCCCTACAGTTGTAAATTCTATTTTTCTAACTCCAAGCAGTAAACAGAATGTTTTTTCTTTTTTTTTTTGCAAATGTGCAAAAAAAAAAACGTTTTTGAGAAGACGATGGCAAGGCTGAACCAATATAGTGCTCTCCGCTGCAGCATATTTGCAATAATTAACTACAGGCATCATTTTCTGACGAAACGAATATTACGACAGTTGTTGTTCTACATAAGAGAGACTCTTTCGACAACATAAACAATTATAGACCTACATCTGTTCTCGCCTTATTTTCAAAAGTACTAGAGAATCCCATAAAAACTCGGCTAAATATTTTTTTAATGTTTTAATGAAAAGCACGTTTTTGCTAAAAAAAGAAAAACAATACGGTTTTCAGGAAACCAAATGTACAGAATAAGCTCTATTTAATATTAACAACATATTAGTAAATACTTTTGAAAGTAAGCGATTCTCAGTAGAACTATTCCTCGATTTCAGAAAGGCATTCGATTCGATAAAGCACGATGTCTTGTTTTATAAACTACAGTTTTGTAGAATTCGAGGCGTAACATTAGAGTTGGTCCGGTCCAAACCGGGACAAATCGCACATGGCGTTCCGCAGGGGTCTATTTTAGGCCCGCTGTTCTTTATTTTGTATATCAACGCTATTGTAAATATACCTCAAACACGCGATATGGTTTTGTATGCTGATTATACAAGTGTGTTTTTTGCACGAAAATATTTTTGTGATCTTGAAACAATAACAAACACGTAGTTTATTAAATTATCATAGTTGCCGAATCCAAATCAACTTAAATGAAATGTTAATAAAACAAAATTCGTAATTTCTAAGCCGCAAAGCAAGCCCGACAACTATGATATTCATTTAAAATTCCAGAACTCTGCGATTGAGAGTGTCCATCTTCATGTCTATAAATGTTGAGGAGTTCTTTTTAAAGAAATATTAAGCTGGACACCCGATATAAATAAAATTAATTCAAGCATCTCTAGATCTATCGAAATTTTTTATAAACTCAGATTGCTACTTCCCAACTGGTTACGGCTCCAGTCAGGGGTTTCTCCAGGAATTGAAATTAGGAGGGGGGGGGTCTAACTTTTGAGGGGAGGGGGATATGGAGGGGGCATTGAGAATAGAGTAGTCGTTGCGAATTAAGGGATTGCCTTCAGAAAAACAAAGGGGGGGGCGTACACCCCCCCCCCCCCTTGGGAATTTCTAGGGAAATCACTGGCTCCAGTTATGCTTTAGTGAATTCTCATCTACATTACTGTCTACTAGTTTAGGGGTACAACAACTAATACAACCTTAGAAAGCTTATTCATTTTGCAAAAAAGGGCAGTACGTGCATCGAAAAACTTCAGCGCATGGCTTATGCCCCAACCCCTTATTTTTTTAAAAGATATTTGTTCGACATAGTGCAGCTTTTTCAGCTAAAACTCTCAATCTACATTTTTACCAAGATGAAAAGAGATGAATCTGCACTTTTGGCCCACATACCTTTCTACAAACACTCAATACAATCTCCGATACGACACATATAGAATACCTATGTTGAGGACAAATTACGGTACACAACAATAGACCTTTTGCTAAATTACCCAAGCATCAAGGAGAATGATGGGAATCGATGGACCTAAATTCCCAAGCGCCAGGGAGCATGCTCCGAGCGTAGTACAACGCGCTGCACGTGCTGGCGTTAGCAGTAGTAGCTTTTTCCAGAAGCAAATGTCTAAAACAAATGGCATTTGCACGCGCGCTTGTCAACGCTTTATTTTGGTGTTTTACTTCGAATCTTTCATACGGGGAAGGCGAGCGCGCGTGGCGCGTGTCCATCGATTCCCATCATTCTCCTTGATGCTTGGGTAATTTAGCAAAAGGTCTATTGGCATATTTAATACAAATGGAATGGTGATAGAGAAACGGATTTGCTGGGAAGGGGAAATCTGGGCCGGCTTGCTAGAAACAGCGTCTCAGCTAAGACCGTGTGAAAGAAAGCACTGCCAAAGCCAGCGCACGAGCTGAGCGGGACTCAAGTTGCGTCTCAAGACGCTCGCGCGCCCCAGCCTTTGCAGTGCTTTCTTTCACCCTAAGTACTTTCACCCAGTCTCAGCTGAGACGCTGTTCTAGCAAGTCGGCCCTGGTTTTTGTTATCGTTCTTAGGCTAGGTTGCGCAGGCTACCGCTTGTTACAAAGGGTACAGCCGTTATCATCCATCCATCCATCCAGGTTGGTATTAGGCGTCGGTTGATCCTTGCCCCGGGTCATAAGCAACAGTACCCGGAGCTCGTCGTGCCTTTCTGGGCGTCTTGACCCGATGACACAGCAGCTTTCACCGCCGCACCCGATCCCGTCAGGAGCACAGAGAGTCGCCTGCAGGGGTTGAGTCTGTGCGGTGCCGTAGGTATACCTCAGCCTCGTCATTCCCCATGGTGTATTCTCGGACTTCCTCCGGCTCCCCCACGTTGGTGACCGTTGCACTCGTGCGTACGCAACTGGCGGCTTCGTGTTCGTAGCGGTTACACTCTTGGCAGCGTGGAACACGTCAGTCTTTCCCTATGTGCCCCGTCCTTCTGCATTTCGGGAACAACGGCACCCGCCCGGGCGCCACCACAAGCGCATTCGCACCTCGGGGGCATTTTCACCTGTGGCTCTAAACTCGTCAGACACAAAGTGGAGGCCGAAGTTCACGGAGCGCACCGATTGGACTATCATGACGATGACTTCGCGCTTTTGTCGCCGGCGTCCAATCGACGCGCTTCGCGAACTTTCAGCTCCAACGTTGTGTTTAACGAGTTTAGGGCCCCTGATGCGCAGGCTGTCTTTCAGCGCCACGGGAACAAGCCTCGTCTTTGTCTGAGCGGTCCTTATATCCCGTGCGACTTCGAGCACGTTGCCGTACGGCTCGAGAGCCCTGCGGAAAAATTCATCGGGCACATGAAACGGCACCAAGTGTAACTTTAAAGTCACGTCACTTGTACCAGGGTCAATGAAAAGGCAGGTTTTGCTCTTAATTTGGAGCCGCCTTTCATTCACCAGCTTCTGTTTCGCAGCAGAAGATAGAACCGTTAGCTACCCCCCCCCCCTCTCTTTCCCCCTCACCACTGCCTCCCAAGGGCGACTTCTTTCTATGAAAGGAACGACGCACAGCACTGAATGTAAGTGCGCAAACGAGCTGGTTTGAATTAAACATGACATTAATCAGCTTTTCTTTGAAAGAAAAAAAAATGCTTAGTTTTGGGTGAATGGCAATTATTAGGTAAACAAATATCCGTGCAATGCTTTGCCCAAGACGTCAAATTTGTCCGCAATCTCAAATCTCATTGCGCCCCCCCCCCCTTTTTTTTTTGGCCAGGGGCCCTATTTTACACGGCGGGACCAAACGGAACCAAGAGACCCTAGGACACCGTCGTCTGCCGCGACTGGTCAGCGCCGCGTCGCTCACCAATCAGACGGCGTTGTGGGCCCCAGGTCTAACCCGCACATCCGCCCCTGGGACAAGTCGAAGAAAGCGCCTGGTGTGTGTTTCTCTTCAACTTACCCCTCGCCTTTGTTGCTCCCTTTTCATTTCGCTATGTCATTGAGTTCGTTCTCCCTTGACCTAAAGTCACTGGATCCTGGAAAAGTTGCGCAAAGTTCCCACTATGGTCGCCATTTTGGTTCATGGAATCAGCATGTTTTTCCTTGACCTTTCCATTCTTGGTGCCGATCTAAATGCGCTGGTGACGGGCAGCTTTATAGTGACGTTTCATGTCTGCCGATATTTTGCTAGCCACACACCGGCTAAACAAGCGCACATCTAGTACCGACACCACGCATGGCGTCGATGCTTGGAGGCGTTGAAATATAATTCTCTTGTCTTGAAATTCGCAAGAACAACAATACGACTCCAAGGAATCCATGGAGATAAGCATGATTTACAGCTTGATGACATGTACAGTGCCAAAGGTGGTTATGTTGGCGAGGAACGCTTTCAACGCGATGATGCTCCATAGTGAGCTTGGCGCGACTGCATGGTTCAGAACAACCCTTCCAAAGCTTCGAAGATTTGAATGGACCGAAATGGCGATTGCCGTGGCAACTGAGACAGATCAGTCAATAACCTTGCGAGGTTTGATCGTCTGTATGTTAGTAAATATTTGTGCTCAGCTAGCGAACAGGGAAGGCAATGGCGCTACTTTCCCAAGACCCAGTGACTAAGTTTATTTTGACCGGGTCTCATCAACGTGTGCCAGTCAAATTTCTCAACGTCCGGCGTACATGCAGTATATACACTGAGGATGAGAGACGATTTTGCTCAGAAGATGGTACCAACTCTTCACGCAAATGCAGAGTACAAAAGCCGAAAAAAGTAAAAAAAAAAAAGAGCAAAGAAAGAATTAATCGACGAATCCCCTCGTTTCTGGTAAAGGCTTGTAAGGGCTCCCCATTTCGAGCCATTGGGGAAGTTGGTTCAATGTCGCAAGCGAGCCTGTTTACGACTTGCGTTACTCTTCATTCGACAATGCACCTGGCGTTTCAAAGCACAACACAAGGATGGCGTTGTACACGCATTTTATTTTCCGGACTACAGTCCACGTTTAAAAGCAGAAATTTTACGAGGTGCGGACGTCTAGAGGCGCGACTATTCAAGGTTTTTTTTTCTTTTCAACACGGTTTGCTATTACGAGATGTGAATTTTGTGATTGACATGTTACGTTAATGATTATTTCTGCATTTCATATAATTTAATTTATTTTCGGCCCAGGAGAGACGGAAAAAGGGGGGGGGGGGGGGTTACAACATAAACCCCGACAGCAAATAATAAAGAAAAAAAGAAAAAAAACGGAGGAGGGGAGGGGGGATAGAGTGTAATAATAACTACTGTGTACACAGGCAACAATTATTATGGTAGCGAATGGCGGAGATGACTATATTCACTTCGCGGCGGAAAAGTATCATTTCTTGACGTGACTTGCCCTGGCTCATGGGTGAGGCTAAAGTCCCTTGATACTTTTACAAGTAACGACAACCAGCACATTCGATAAGGCGAGGTTGTGAAAAGTATTAAAAAAATAGTGTTGCCTCAATCGGTACCGCCTGACAACCAACACAAATGACAACGCACATACCGCTGGAACAAAATGGCGGCATTCAGTTCAAACTAAGGTCCCTCAGTTCAAACGTCTGCTGTGCGCCGCCATTCGCTTCCTAAAACCTGCACCGTCACGCCGCCGGGGCTTCAAAGAATGTCGCTACTTGTAGGAAGCTCTTATCTAGGGACTTTCGTAGCCAGGATTTTGTTTCGGGGGGGGGGGGGCGCCCATGACGAAAAAATGCTGTATGAGGGGAGGGGGAGAGGAGGTCCCAGCAAAATGGATGATTTTGGGTGGGGGGGAAGGGGGCGGGCCCCATGCCCCCCCCCCCCCTGGCTACGTGCCTGCTATAGTGGGCAGTGAGCGCCAGTGCGCATTGGTCCTGACCGCGAAGGATTGGCGGTGTCTCCGTTCTGGCAAACACAGGCTGCAAAAGTGCCAGACCGGTTTTGACGCAAGGCACCAGGGAGCATATCCGGCTGCATTCTTAAAATGTAAAATGCATTCTTAAAATGCAGGATACAAGTTTCAATTTGTTGGTTAACACAGCAGGCATTTGTCAAGGTGTGCTGTGTATGATAAGGTTGGGATTAAGCACAAAGTGCCGACTATGCACGGCGTGCGGACTATTTAGGCAAAATCTTTTATTTGTGACCCAACATTTGCCCTTGCGGACTAGAGTCTGCGAAATACGGTACTTACAAATAAAGTAACCAAGCAACCTTACTCGTTACTCGGACAGAAAGCAACAAAAATACGTTACTCGAATGAAGGCGTGCTCGAAGTAACCAAGTTACGAAATGTAATTTTAAATGTGTTACATACAACTCGGGCTGTACTGCGTTTCAGCTGATCATGGGCAAACGGCTAAAGCTATGGTTTCAGTGAACCGGTCGTTGGAGCGAAGCAGCGAGGTAACAACTCTCCACGGACGTTCGCCCATCTTCCAGCAGTGTCTTGTTTCCTGCCTTGCTGCGGCGGTCTAGTCCACGTGCTTCCGCCATTTGCCAAGTTATGCTCAAACGTGCTTTAATTAAAATTATTAAATGTGTATATTACGTGTGGCCATATTTCGGTTCCGGATGGAATATGTCGAGAAGCGACCTGTGCCAACGATGGGAACCCCACAAAAAGCGATATCTCTGTCTCTTTTTCTATCTCTGTACTTTCACGTTTTTGAAGTCCAAGCTGGCCCTACAGTATCATGCACCAACTATCCCAACTGAACCCATTGAGAGGTTTCGAAATTTGACTGGAATCAAAAAGGTCCAGAAAAAGAAAGTCTTTCCTAAAAACAAAGGACAAAAAAAATCGTTATTAGAAAAAAAATAAAAAAACAAGGAAAAACTTTTCCTTTATTGCATTATATTTTGTGCGTCTTACTTTTCTCAGCTATTATCAAACATTTTATACGCTATTCATTTGCCTCCTAACTTTAATGAAAAGTAACCACTGCACACAACAATTAAAAAAAAAAACACCTTCACATCATTTTACAAAAAAAAGGAAGAAAAAACACAACTTATATATATATATATATATATATATATATATATATATAAGTTGTGTTTTCTTCCTTATATATATATATATATATATATATATATATATATATATATATATATATATATAGAACTAGTAGAAGACGAAGGAACCAGACTGGAACGGCGGTTTTTGGTTTACCGTAACAATATATATATACTGTATATATTTTTTTATTATTTCAAGAGGGGGCGAGTTTGTCACTTATAATACTTTCAAATTCGAGCCGACGAAGGAGGTCAAGGGAATGTTGTAACTTCCAAAAGCAGCAAATAACGTCATGAAAGCTGCCATATTCTCATTATGCGAGGGCGTATCAAAAAGTAAGTTACAGCTTTGAACAACTTGAACGTAACGAAAGTTATGAAGGGTACATACTTATTTTCTTACGAATTATTATTATTACTATTATTTTTCATTGAGGGGCTTACGCAATCCAAACACTTACGGAACTTGTGGATAACGTTTTCATAACCGCATGGAATGTTTCTAGTTTTCTAGTGACACAAGTAAAAGAACCGCGGTACGGTTTCGACAATCTCGTCGAGTTGGGATCTTTATCCACCAGGGATTTCCCCAGACCCCTCCCTAGGGGGTGTAAACCCCCCCTAGTTTTTCTGAACACTCCCCTTGAATCTAAAAAAATATTTTTTTTTCAGATTAGGAAACATACATTACGGGTATGAGCATTTGGTTAATAGACGTCTGTAATTTAGCTAGTGGACTAAAAAAGAAACAGTTTTATATTTTATCTAGCCTCGCCCCGCATCGCCCTCCCCCCCCCCCCCCCCCCCGAGCCATTGGGACACCCCCCTTGATTAGAACCCTGGGGAAACCCCTGTTATCCACTATCCTAGTTTTCAATTGTATCGAACAAATGGTGGTGACATGATGATACAACTGGGCTGTACTGCGCACGTTGCCACATCTCCAAACAACGCTCCTGAACTGCGTGGTTGCAAAAAAAGGGGAAAGCACTTTTTCTTCTTTTTTTTTTTGTACCGACAGGCGCTAAGAGTATTCTAACGACAATGCTGACAAGTGAAAACAACAAAACAAAAAACAACAACCTTGAAGTGGATAAACGCGACGTAAAACTATTTGTCTGTTGCTCAAGTTGAAGCTTGGGCGAGTGGCTACATACCCGAGAATTAAAACTATTAAAATTAGACCAAATTACCTACCTAAAATAAATTAAAAACGAGCATAAAGAATTTATCTATGTTCGTTTTTTTTCCCCCAGAAGTGGGTGCACGGTATTTAATGATACGCGTGGACTATATGTCCTGCCCTTTCCAAAAAGGTCAGCGATCTAGCGCGCCGTCCAAGGCAAGCCGTCAAAATGGAAGGCGACCATTCCTTCATACTTCCGTTTTTTTTTTTTGTAGATATTATACAAAAATAGCAGGGCATTGCAGTATGTTGACACTTGCTGTACAACATAGCGACGTAGCAGGCAGCTCCAACAGGCAACGCGGCGCCCACGAACACCGTCATCACCCGTGTCTCCTCGGCTTACGTGTTGTCGCTTCGACACAGCTTAAAGACTAAAATAATAATAAAACTAATACAAGAAAAAAAGAAAAGCAAGAAAAAAAAACTTTAACAAGTGGGCTATACCACGACCCTCCTGCAACATTGCTTGAATATTCGATGAAATCTGCGGTTCGATTGGGCGCTTAAACAACTTTAAAGACGAGCAATCTTTCGAAGTACAAGAACCCTTCTTTTTCTTAAAAAGATACTTATAGCAGACAGTAAATCGAGTGATGCCTCGCCGCCATTTTTGCATACAGTGAATCGCTCGGCTTTCTTTCTGCGCGTTGCGTTCAGAAAGGGGGAGACGAGGATAAGTATAGGTATAAATATAAAGTAATTGAGTATACGGTCCCCCGTGCCCTCCCCCATGTTCTCCTCTCCACATGCCCCCTCTTTCTTCTCTTCTCTCTCTCATTTTTTCCCTCCCCTCGCGTTGCAGCTATCTGTCTCTAAATATCCGGTCCTCCTCCTTCTCTTCTACCCGCTCCCCCACTAAAAGAGAGAAAGGGAGCGAAGAGAGCAGACCGACGCAGTTGTTGGCCAAAAGAACCGAACAAATAAAAAAAAACAATAAAAAACTCTATATACGCAAAAATGTGTAGCAATGGTTGACGTGTGCCACTAACAGCTGCTGCGCTTGCTTTTCAACGTAATGTTGATCGAATTTGATTATCACTTATCGATTACGATCGTTTTGTCAATATAACGGAATAATTCCGATTGATAAGATATGGCTGTGTGCAGGTATTGCCTCTCAAAGATTATTCGTTCTGCAGCGCATTTTTTAGTGGACTCTCAGTTGCTCGCGAATGCAAAGTGATCTCTAGAAGTGGCTGAAGCAAAACATTAATTATCTCGGATTGTAGATCTAGGTAATGTAATATTTCGTGATCTTGGGCTTCCGCGCGATCTGCTCTCTCAAGTGTTTAGGAGATGTGCGTGAACGGTAGGATCGCAACATGAGTAGAGAGCCGCTATGACTATGTCGACGATTCCAAACGTATCCCGAACCTGTGAATGACAGGTGCCTATTCAGAAAAGTTAATGACCCCACACATTTTATAGGCCAACAAAAAATACCAAAAATAAAAGAAAAAAAATCCATCTTTTTTGTATTATTTAGACGAAAACCGGAACGCGTATTGTGAGTAGCCATGATTCGTGCTTTTTAAAACTTAATTTTTAAAGAACCCGAATGATGTTTAAGTTCGCGACGCAAGTACTGTACGCTTCGAGGCGCCTTCCTCAAAAAGAGGCCTATTATTATTTCTAACTGCAATCACGTGATTCCTTTTTCTTTTCTTTTTTTTGTATTTTTATATTTGTTTTTACCCCCCTCCCCGCGGTGGGGTTATCTGATGTTCGTGACGTCACCTTCGCGCATGCGTAGATCCAGTTTTCCGACCCCCCCTCCGTTTTCATCCCTCCCCTCCTCCCTCCTCCACTTTTGTAGCGAGGAAGGAGCGGAGGGAAAGCGAGAAAATAACGTAGACATCTTTACGCCGATAGTCCTGTGTTCGGCGGCGGCTGCGGCTCCCCGGCCCCACGAGAGTTTTTGGACAGAGGTTTTTTTTTTCTTCTCGCCACAGTGCTATGCCCACGCCGCCCGGACGTGACGAAGATCACTCCGAAGACCAAGAGATGGCCACCGAAGAAGCAGAAGACGATTCTTTAGCCGGTGAGCAAGCCTTTCGCACTCGGGCTTTTGTGTGTGTGTGACCCGACGAGACGCTGTCTGCGCCTGCCCTACCTGTCGAAACGCTGGCGGCTTTTGATGGGGAGCTCCCCGCACCCCCGACCGCGGTTCGCCTTTTCTACCGTCGAGATCGCCGTCCGAGCCTACTTTGCCGGCCTCGCTCGAATCCGCGGACATGTGCGGACGACCTGTGCCCGATTTCGAGCCCAATCCGAGCGCGAGCGGTTCGTTTGAAAGCTCTTTAGCCGGGACGAAATTTCGCGCCAGCGCCGCGATCGGGCTAAGCCTAGTCGCTCCCGGCGTTGTGCCCGCAACCTTTTTTCACCGGCGCCGCTGCGAGCACATGGGACTGTTGTTGTGACCTCGCGTGGTCGTCCCGCGCCCCTGCCCTAGCCCCGGGAGTGTCGGTGAGGTTCGAAAATGCCGTCCGAGTCAAGATCGGGGCCTCTTTGAGACCCGGGTCTAATCTTTCTTTTTGCTGCTGCGGATCGTCAATGGAGGAAGACGGCGGCGGGGGGATAACTATCCGGATATATATATCTCATTATCATATTGATTCGAACCCAGGAACGAGGCTAGGAAAGCTTTTTTTTTTTTTTTGTTTCAAAATGGCTGTTGCGTTGGAAATAAAATTTCAATTTCGAAAGTGCAGCGTCAAGCTGGCAACCTATTTCTAAATTTGGTTTTTCTTGGCAGGCAGACTTTGTGTCGCTGGTGACGAGGTTGCCAGCTGGGACGGGCGTTCTCTGCGATTTGGCAGAACTGTCGAAGCGTTCAATCTCTAGAAACTTCTACATGCTATCATCGTCTGCTTTGCGCGGGTCATCGCCAATCACGTTCAGCCAGGACTTCACACGAAATTAAGATTTAGAAACTTTAAGACGTTCCATGAGTCATACTTCTGGGTTGAGAGCTGTAATCTTTGGAATCAATGAATGACGCTCTTGACATTGCTGACGCTGTTGTATGTATGAGCATGGCCTGAAGTCTCGCTTTTTCCTTTGATGTTTTCTGTTTGCTTACCAATCATGCCATTTCTAATTTGTTTGACAACGCGTACAGACGTCCTCGAAGGAAGTGAATGTTGTAGGTTTTGCATGACATTATAAAGCATGTCAGATAATACTAGGCAACAGTTGATGATCACACATAGATGTGTTTTGACATGACAGAGATGATCCAGACAAAATGTGCCTAGGATCTTCAAGATTATCTTGGTCACTCTAGGCAGGCAGCAGTTTATAACAGCAGCATATCTCAGGAATTGAGGGGCAATACAAAGAAAGTGCCAATCATAGAATAAAAGCATTCAAGGGAACTATCACTTGGTCTTAAAAGTCAAACGGTTTGAGGCACGTTCACTGAGGTATTGTGCTAAAGACCCAATCTGTTGCAGATTGGATCTTTTGAATATTTACTGACTGAATATTGCATGGCTTGAATAAGCAATATTAGGAGGCAGGCACCTGCAAATGTGACACGGGTGGCATTTGTTTTGGGGGAGCTTCTTTTATCAAATTTAATCTCGAAAGTTCTTGTTTTTCGGATACTGGCTCAGCAGAGTTTGTATGCCCCATTCATTTTTATGCAATAACATTACTGTTTTCTATTTAAAATAAATTCAATGGCAAATTTTAATAGTTACTAATACCATCATTTTAGGGGTGTACAAACCTTCTCTTACCCCTTTCAGTTCAAAGATGATTCTACAATTGCTATCACATTTAGATAAAGGATTCGATTGTACACTTATCTCTGCAAGATGCAAGACTGGTGGCAGCCAGTAACATTAATGGGTGGCATTTATTTGGGAGTGTTTATGTGCTCAGGGGGAGTGTGTTATATGCATGCAACCATTCCTCTAACGACAATATAGCACAGTGAAATCACCTAGTGTAAATTTTAACATTTCGTCATAAGGTATAGCTACAACCTACACACAATAAACAAAAAAAAATTATTTTTAAATAGAAAGAATAAAAATAAGGAAGGCATTCACGGACAACCACCCAGCGTCCTCTGTGTTTTTATTCCTTTTATTTTAAGTATTCATAATTACAACACACTCGCTTTAACCAGTTCATCTTTTCCTTCGTGGAAAAGCATGATTTCAGCAAAAGCATGAAGCTGTCTTTATACATGAGCACATAAGAAAGGGTGGTTTCTTTGCCCTGAGCTTATCATATCACTACGAGAGCTTTGAGATTGCTGGTCTTCCCCTCACATATATCAATGTGCCCAATGCAACATCACTGATTAGTCTTACCGACTGTTGTCAACCTAGCACCAATCAGAACTTTTAGTGGCCGTGTAGTTTGGTCAGCTGGGATTGCAATAGTGCATTGTAAGTTTTGGATAACACAATGTTCTTTGTTTTAATCTTTGGCACAGCATAGTCTATCAGGCTTTTTACACCATTAAACACTTAATCATAACAATAATTTGTTTTAATCTGTTGTTCCCTCCCTTTGTTTTATCTGCCTATCATCTAGATGGTTGGAGAAGGTCAAGGAAAGACCTTGTCTGTGAACCATTAATTTTTTTTTTTGTTGTTCAAACTTAGTGCTGACCGGTGGAAACAGTTCTTAAAAATATTGCAATAACCTGTTAAGTTCACACATATCTCATGTTGTGATACATTCCTGCTGGATAAGCCATGACATAACTTACTTTCAACAACAAATAATTATTTTTGTTATCTACCCTTGAAACATATGTAAACAACCCGACTTTTAGGAACCTAATCTTTGAATTGTCGATCTTAAGTGTGGCCCAGCAAAGCATAATTTGCTACATATATGACCTTCTCTGCATCTTTGCTTTTGTTCAATTTACTTTCTTCGGAATGCCCAAAACTTTAGCCCGGGTTCGATTCTACATAATGTCGAGTTTACAAAAATGATGACCTTGACAGCATTTGTTTTCTGTTTTGCACACTAGTTTGTGTGGAAAACCCTATTCTGACTTACAATGATAGTGATCCCGGTGTAGTCTGTTGTGATGCTGACCATGCACAGCCAAGTGGTACTGTCGTCTCTTCCAAATTAGGCTCTAAACAAAGCAGTCACGCGATCAGCACAACAGACTTGCTATTTTGAGACTGGTTTTCATTGCCTTGAATCCGGGGTCACGCCAAAACCAAGTCAAATATTGCACTCGTTCCATGTACCAGAAGGGTTGCAGAACAAATGTTACACTGGTTCCAGAGTCCCACAAGAGCGACAAACAAACAGCTGACACCGACAAGCCTTAAACACTATACTTGTTTTCACGTCCCCCCCCCCTCCTTCGTGTATGTGGATAACTAAGATATATGTAGGTGAATTTTAGATTAGATATATATGTTATCTTATCAAGACGCACACATTACAAGTACCAAAGGCATCGCTTCTTCCTCCAACGACCAAATCCTGTAAGAACTACTTCGCGTGGTGGCGTATGAACAATGCACAAAACTTGATTTTTGTTTTTGAGGTGAGAGTGAGTATAGCATCATGCATGCCAAATCATCTTTAGCAGGCTTACAATCGCTCGTGCTTACTTCACGAGCACCGAAAAACTGAATGCCTGCCAAAGGTGCCTTTGCAAGCATGCTGCACATGCTTGAGGCATGTGGACATCTGTTGCTCCTGTTTGCCACTCTACTGGGACTCGGGCATAACCGACTAACAAGTTTTAACCAATTGATCGGTGGCCTTTCATGTCTTCATTAATTGGCTTAAGTAATGTGGAAGCTGAGATGGAATTGCTCAAGTGTTGTGGCCTGAGCAATGTGGGGACAGTGTGTTTTAATTATGCTGTTTTGTTTTGTTTAAAGGTGTCTTTGGAATGTGTTGAAATTCCATAGTCTGATGTCAGAGGTAGAGGACAAAAATCTTTCACCTCTCTACTGATGTCAGGTTGCCAGCTACAGTGTTTTTACGTGGATGACGGGGCACAATGCCAATAGAGTGCTGTCTGTGAGGAAGCTAAGCAGGATTTATATTCCTTGAATACGTGTGAGTGAATAATAAAATATGTAAAATGGCTAGCTTATGTGGCTGGGCAAGGTTGACGAGTCAAAATGAACTAGGTACGTTTTCACTGGTTGTTCATCGCAATTGTAATGAATAACAGTACGGAGAAGCAGGACATTAATTTGAACTGTTAATTTGTTTGCACCTGATTCTGCCAGTTAGATAAACATCAGTTTACTTAAATTTGTTTAACATTGCTCGTTCCTTTGTTTTGTAATTTACTTATGTTCTCTGAATATAGCACACTTCTGTGTTTGTCAACCATGAGTCTTGTGCCAAACACTGTTTCCCATGGCAGAGGTGGCTGAAATACTTAGGATTTGTGACAACCTCATGGAAGCTTCCACTTTTGGCCATTTAATTGGGTCATAAGAAATCAATTGGCGACTAACGCAAAAATAATTTAATCCGTAGGTCAGTCAATTAGTTTTGCAACCCTACTATAAACCCCCTGGGCAGCTTGCCTTCACTGATCCCTAGCAGAGTGTTTGTGATTTTCTAGTTTTTGTTCCAAGAAGCAGTAACAGTTGTTGATCAGCTAGACTAATTTACTTTAAACCAATGGTAGCTCCATTATAAAGGCATCTCGTATGCTACAGTGTCGATGCGTGTCCATTGGCATTGCCTGCTTCATGTTTTACGGTTTGATTTTTATTCGGGTGTTTTGTTCTATTGTATCCAGTGATTTTTTGTTTGAGGGATAGAGTGAGCAACTTTGATTTAGCTGGACCTCGCACATACATTTTTGAAGTTACAACGTCGGCCCTGTACTTTCTCGATTCCTCTTGTCAGTTCCATCAACTGGTGCTATGGATTCTGCCATGTGTATTGACCAGGTATGAGCAGTGTGACCACTGCCTATGCTTTGCTGAATTTGAATAGGGCATATTGCCAAGGCTTCGATGCAGCAGAAACAGCCGTGAATTGCAAATGCACTGCATCTTCACATTCCTATATGTGAGCATGTTCTGGCCTGGCCAAAAGACATTGAGGACATACATACATCCCTATGTTCTAACATTTTCCGTGAGTTATGGTTTAGTGAAATAGAGCATCCTGACACAGTCGGCCACTTGAGGTCTTTTATTAAGAAAATGAAAGTGAAAATAGGTATATCAACACGCCCGTTGAAATATCAATATAAGACTTTAGTCGACTGTTCTCCCAAACAATAGAAAAGTGCTGGTCCTCTAAAAACTCCTGTCTAAAACAGATTTTTCAGGGTAACCAGTACCGACAACGACTCAGACTTCAAATTTGGCTGATGCTGTGGTTTTGAGTACGCGGATACTTCTGTGGATGTTTGCCTTTAAAATCTGCGTTGTATAAATACATGATTTCCATTGTTTTCTTTTTAGAACTTTAGAAATAGGAAAGCCTTAGGGAAAAGTGGTACGCTTTGTCTGAAAAGTTGCGTGCAGCGTTGTTGAAGGCACAGGCATAACTGTGGCTTAGTGAAGTGTTTTCGTGTGTGCAAGTACACGGAAGGCATTTTCAGAAGCCTTCCTTGTACTTGCTTTCATGCCTAAGCCTCAAACAACAATGTACGGAACTCCTTTTTCTGGTGTTCGGTATGTATCGGATGGCACTGGTTCTCAAGACGAGACCGGAGCTTTTAAAGCGGCTCATTTCGTTAAGGGAAACACGGACACCCAAATTAACAGCTTGCTTTAATGAAGGCCCCACACACTACATTTGGCCTCTTGTGTTTGTATTCAGTGAAGGGTTTTGCCAAGGCCTACCTCACTTTCAAAACAGTCACCATTTGGTGGTACCCGAAGGCCTTGTATTTTTTATTGGAATTGAAAGAGTTGCAAATTGTGTTGCAAAGAAGATAAAAATATTTTTAGTGTCGTCATCATGCCAAAAAGTGAATGCTAAATTTGAATAGAGTACCGCAGAATACCGTGCATCCGCCCATTCCGCACTAAGCGCCCACCCCCAAAATTTGAAACTTCTGAAAAAATATGCACAGTACATATATATGTAAAATTGATGACCTCACATGTGGCCGTCTCCTATTTTTTCGCGATTATCTTCAAATGTTGAGTGGGCGCTTGCTCGGTATTTTATTGCGAATGCCAAAAACATGCATACAAACCAAGCTAGGCTTTCTTGTATTTTCATAAAAAATGAATGGGACTTTTTTCCTTGAATTTTGGCAACTCGCTAGCTTCACTAAGTCCAAAATTGCATTGATTTCATGCAAAAGCAGGTTCAGAGCCCAATGTGAGGATGGAACACTGCAGTTGAGAGTATCATCCATTACAAAAGCATTAATTAAAGTTTTAAAGGGCGAAACAACAAATTTTACAATTTTTAACAGTGTTGGAAAGTACTTTAAGTACATTGTACTTAAACTACTACTTTAAGTAGGTTTAGAAAACATGTACTTTACTTCAAGTATGTTTCCTGAGTATGTGCTTGTACTTTACTAAAAGTATTTTTTCTGGTACTTTCTGAGGAAAGTACAACTTCTGACTTCAAAGTACGTTTCCCAATTTGGTCTTAATGAAATTAAGCTTTTTCAAGAGCCATGCGCTTGCGTCCTTGGCTTTCCCAGTACTATACACAACTCCTGAAATTGGGCATAAAAGTTCACCAACCATTAACAAAAAAAAAAAAAGGTGTATAGCCATTTGCAAACGCACTATCATCTTTCGAGACATCATCCGGTCATTTTTCTTAGTGAAGTAATGGCGGCTATAAGACCGATGCAAATAAGTGCCTTATAAGCTGATTGTGTTAAATCGGGGGTCTCTAACACGCGGCCCGCAACGCTCTGGAATGCAGCCCGCAAACATCCCGCGGTTTTCGAGCCCCCGTTCCCATGACTCGAGTGCCACATGCGCCATAAATAAGTCTTGTATTGTTGATTCATTTCCGCTCAAACGGGAACTCTGCTCATCTAAGGTGTTCACACATTTTGCACTATTTTGATTATCTTTTAGACAGAGTATTGCTTCGTCTAAATATTGACACCTCATTAGTTTCTTATGTAAATGAACCGAAATGGCAATACCACTACTAGGCTACAAGCCCTAGCTCTTTGCCCAAGGCGGCACCTCGGCTGCACAAACTCTTGCTCAGCAAGAGCAGCTTCCAAAAATAAAGCTATGAGCTTGGTCTTCTAGCTTCCAGACAATGCCTTTAAATGAAAGAATGTTCTTAAAACGCTGCTATAAAAATCGTCAACATAGCAGAAACTGTAGTATGAAGAGAAAGTTTTATATGCCTGTTGTGCCTAGTGAATTGTGTGACAGGGGCTACAACGGTTTGCTTGCTCTCGTTTTATTAAAAACTGCCAGTGTGGTGGTGTGGTAATGTTTTAAATCTTCTTTGAACATCTGGTGTGGGCCCAAAGTAGTCGTATATGCAATTGAAAGCTAAAGATGGCAAAACGTTGAGCCTACAAAAAGCAGACAGCAACATTCCTTGTCTTCAAAATCTCCGTAGTGTCGCTGGGACAGTCGGCTGCTTTGCAATGTAAACACCACTGCTGTTTGTTTGTTTATATTTTTGTCTCAAAATAGCAAAATATTGCCCCCCCGCCTCCCCACTTGTTGGCCTCTCGTCATTTTGCAGGTGGGGTATCTGGTCCCCACACTAGAATGAGTTTGAGACCTCTGTGTTGAATAGTTCATAGCGAGAGTAACACAACTATTTTGTGGCCACTCGACTTTATCCAAAATTTGCCACCATTTCCTAAAATAACTGCTGCCTATTACCCTTAGAGCAATGCATATCAGCTTTAAAAATAAAAAGACACTATAGGGGATTGGAAGACATCATGAAAGATTGTGTTAAAAAATACTTTGTACTTTAGTTGTATTTATAGTTGTTTACTTTAAGTACATTGTGCCTGGTGTACTTACTACTTTACTTCAAGTACATAAACTCATTTACTTTGCGCTTCAAATACTCTTTAGATGCACGTTCACCCAACACTGATTTTTAATAGTATTTTATGCTACAGGCAGATGGGATAAGACATTGTACTGATCATCCGTGTGGATTTCTAACGTAATGAAGGTTGTTTTGCTATTCGGTTATTTTTTCATATGCTGCACTCCTACGTTAACAGATCGTGTTTTTTATGGCACCTTCTGTCATCCATGTGTCAAAACTCCTGACCCATACACATTTTTTTTTGCAATATATTTTAAAACATAGTTTTAAAAACAATATTTTGAGGGGCGAGAGGAAATATTCTTTTTAGATGTTTTTTTCAACAATTGTTACAACCGAGTTTTAGTTATTGTTTGTACCACTTCGCATTTAGTAGTAGTTTATTGTTCAGAGAGAAAAGAATACAGGAGCATAGTCTGTCTTCCAGGAAGGATCATCCTCATCTTCTTGTGTTGGGGAAAGGGAGACACATTTTGCATTTTTTTGCTGCACCTGTGTTTCGTCTTCAACTGACTCACTTTTCTCGCATTCTCTTTCTCTTTTTCACACTGTTTTATCATAAAAGGTACTTTTCAGCTGCACTTTCATACTTAAAGGATCACGGAACCTCTGTCAATTAAAACCTCTGCTGCTGTTAATGCGAATAGCATTCTTTGGATACTTCACGCACTTTTCGTCTATGTATCTATCTATCTATCTGGCTATCTAACCTCTTACGCCGCGGGTCGATAAATAAATAAAAAAGACCGGCGCCGGCTGGGATTCGAACCGTTGACCCTTTGATCAGCAGGCAGACGCGCTAACCACAGAGCTATGAAGGCAGTCATTCAACACACTCTAAACGGTTGTTTATATCTTTGCCATAGGACGCGCTTTACAGCGCTGTCACAGCTACCGGTGCGCGCGCGTTCCATGCACGAGGGCTCATTCCGCTCTCGTGAGGCTGAGCACGGCCGCTAGCTCACCCTCTCCCGCGCTCGGGAGAGGGTGATGTAGCGGCCGTGCTCAGCTTCACGAGAGCGGAATGAGCCCTCGTGCATGGAACGCGCGCGCACCGGAGCTGTGACAGCGCTGTAAAGCGCGTCTATGGTAAAGATATAAACAACCGTTTAAAGTACCGTTGGTTGAGACTAGCTGAGACGCCAGAAAGTCTGGTCGGTACCATTTTGAGTGTTTGTGCGTATGGCGCGTGCTTTGCTCGCCTTCCTAAGTGACACAAACGCACGTGCTGGGCTGCGGAGATCGTGCGCAGGGCTGTGAAAGTGTCAACAAATTTAGAATCGCCTCAAGAGTGGGCTGGCGTATCTAGAGTGTGCCGGCCACCTGACGAACGCGCATAACTCCGCACCGTTTGATGCTATTCGCATTAACGTAGATAATCATTCCCAAAGGATGGGTTCTGCTGACTGTTTTCAACTACATATTTCCTTCTGTCTTACTTCCCCTACGAGAAGGATATTTAGCGGTGCAATGTTGGGGAAGGAGAGTCTCTTTGCGTCGATCCCTGACGCCGTCACAACTTCCATTGTTGCAGGTTCGGAAGCGGCGGAAGAGGACGAGAACGACGAAGACCCGGGCGGGCGCGGGGGCGGCGGGGGGCCAGCCAGGAGTCTGACGGGGCATCGACCAGGGCTCCCCGACGCCGAACCTGGGCAGTTCGGGTGGCGGGGTCGACGAGGGACCTCGAGGGGCCCTGGCGGGGCGGACCGACGAGGACGAGGAGCCCCCGAAACTCCCCCAAGCCCAAGAAAACCAAGGGCAAGAAGCGCAAGGGCAAGAGCGGGGATGGAGAGCGCAAGAAGGGCAAGAAGAAGAAGAAGAAGCGGGCTGCCTCTGAGGAAGACGACGTGAGTGGACCGCCGGTCGCAGTTTTTGGTCCGACTCTTCAATCTGGTTTGCGCGCTTGCGACTACATACGACTGAGCTCTCTAAAGAACCTTTTAAAATCTCTGAACGATGGGAGAATGCGCTGGCGCCATCCGTCGGGCAGAACATTCGCATTTCTGCATATTCCCTATTTTTCGCACATCGTTCGTTCACCATTGCCTTGAAAAACTTTTGACAACGTTATAAACATTTTTCATAGATGGTACAAACATTCGATCTCGCAACAACCACAAAACTTTTAGCTCTAGTGAAACGCAGTTGAAGGGTCGTGTCGTAGACGGCACTAGCATGCTAATGTGTTCGCTCGTCTTAAGAGATTGTAAGAGCTTGGTCGTAATCAAACAAGTGTGTGGACGAGCCACCAGCGTGGCCTTCTGGTGGCTCTGAGTCTTGGCGTCGGAGTATCGTCATGCTTGGTGTTGGCTTTTGTGCACTACTTTGTAGAGCCCGTCGTAGTTTTTGTACTGCTGCGGCCCCGCACGGCATACTGCGCGGGCACCGTGGCTTCGTCTTGTGGTTCGGCTTCTCCCGCGCCCGTGCAAGTAGCATTGACAGCATTGTGGAAACGTCACCGACCTTGACATCATAGCGCAGAAAGCTGACGCCGAGTTAGGGGACACTTAAGTGCCTCAATGAGGCGGTGAGCTCTACAGCCTTCGCCTTTGAGAGTATCTACAGAGTAGCCTAGATACGGATTCGGGTCCGAGAGGGTCGAGGGGGTCGGGGATGAGGGATCCCGGGAAACTTTCGAAGAAGCAATCGAGTTTCACCTTGTGTAGGAGAGAATTCAGAGAGACTGACGACATTGTGCGCAATTAGGTAAACCTATTAGAGTTTCGGTCGGATGGCACCCATTTTGCATGCTCCAGCTTTTAGAGCGCAGCTCTTAGGCGCCCGTTTCCGGCAGGTGGCGTCGCCGTCGGCGTAACCGCGCAGTGCATGATGGGTAAAGTTCCCCGCTAAATTTAGCGGAAATTTTCCCCGCTAAATTTAGCGGAAAAATTTCCCTGCTAAATTTAGCAAAAATTTACCCATCATGCACTGCACAGTACATGATGGGTAAATTTCCCCTCTAAATTTAGCAAAATATTTTTCCCGCTAAATTTAGCGGGAAAAGTTTCCTGCTAAATCTAGTGGAAAATTTTCCCCACTAAATCTAGCGGAAAATTTTCCCCGCTAAATTTAGCGGAAAATTT